>VDFB02348862.1:0-21625 GCA_007258455.2 Sequoia sempervirens | reverse complement strand
TCCTTGTTTAACATTTTTATCAAGGTTACGATACTTACAAATGGTGAGTATTTTGTGACTCCATAGACTATAAAATTCTTGTCAGATACCTTCTGAGAGTCAAGAAAAAATATTTTTTGGATTCTTGCTATGACAACACATTCAAGTAGGACTTGGGATTGAAGGAAATAGTTAAATTAAAATATTTATTAGTGTTGGAACAAAACCACTTTACATGGATGTTTTAGATTGTGCTAAACACAATGTGGAAATTTTTTAGGAGAAAATTCTTCACAGTTTGAAAGATACTAAATTAATAATATCTTCAGAAGATTTACAAAAATAATTAAATTGGGAGTTTCAAAAATGTTGGAACAAAACAAACTTCTAGAGAACCTTATATGATTGTAATCCACAATGTGACCAAATGTTGAAAAAATATACCCTTCCAATCAATAGATATGAAATTAATCCTCTTCCAAGAAAAAATAAGGTAAATATGCAAGACTTTTATAAATTTTTAAATGAACTTTATAACTCTAAATATTTTATCCCTAAATTTATATGAAACCAATATGTATACTAAAAATCAAACACCTCTACTATGTTCTCATATTGTTGCATTCAACATAGATCCCTCTTCTATTGGCACAAAGATCCAACACAAAGCATATCCTCATCAAAAATTGACATACCAAGAAATCTTGTATAACATAAATAATATATGCAATCTCATCTCACATTTTACATAAACAATTTCAATTTTTGATACCAAAATCATTGCTAACAATTGTGTTGTAGTTGTGAATGAGTATTAGCAAGAAGAGCATGCATTTGTGCCAATTGTTGTTTGAGAGAATTGATGTGATGATTGTAATATCACACCTAAAGAATGGATTCTACTTCCTTTGAGAATCTTCCATACAACAAAAAATACACAACACAGATGGCTACTTCTTCAAGTATTTATAAAACATAAACAATTTTTTTATGTTTGCTCTCATCCTAAGGTTGAGAGTCCATGCCTCTCTTAGCCACCCAACAAAATTGCTATGCTCTATAGAAGATACCAAATCATAAAAATAAAACAATTGACCAAAGACTTAGTTATTGATGGGGCTTTGGGTACCCATATTAGCATTGTATTATGGAGCCAATAGAATGGCTTATTATAAGCCAAATAATGAAATAATTGAACCTATTATTTAGGAACAAATTTCCAACAACCTTCAATCTACATAAAATAAATTACAACAATGTGTTAATGATAATACAATACTAACAA
The DNA here is from genome assembly GCA_007258455.2 of Sequoia sempervirens. NCBI lineage: Eukaryota > Viridiplantae > Streptophyta > Pinopsida > Cupressales > Cupressaceae > Sequoia > Sequoia sempervirens. The sequence goes on along the minus strand of VDFB02348862.1, from coordinate 20,361 downwards.
ATATAAAACTAATTCCATAATGTTAAAATATATACTAACATTAATCTTAATTAATAAAATATTGGATGCATATTTTATTTATATTGAAATTATAGTATAAAAAGAAGTTATAAATCATAGCATAAAATATCTTCCAAAGAGCAAAATAAATGACAAATATGTTGCACATAGAAAAATATGTTCACTTAAAGCTCAAAAAATCCAAAAGAGATGCATCATAAAAACCAACTTGAGAGAGCATATTTAGATAATGACATCAACCATATTAAAAAAAAACATTAATTTCCATCAAATCCTTTCTCCTTATCAACAACCTTCTTCTCTTCAACCTTGATGATAGCCTTTAATTTCTTCTCTAAATCAATCATAGTAATACCTCATGCACTTACATAACCACAACTTGAGGAAGACATTAATCAAAATATCATTAAATTTGTTTAATTCAAAATACAGAATGTCCAACATAACCAAGTACTTACTACCAACAACCTCTTTCCCTTTATCTTTATCCTTTAAATAACCATCAACGATTTTCCTTATTCCCTCTACATATTTGTCTACAAGAGCACTCACCTACATAGGAAAAACTAACTTCTTAGGAGAAGTTCATAAGATCCATTTTGTGGCCTTTTAACACATGTTTATTCTTTTTTATCCATAAAAACCAAAAGAACTTTAATAGACAAGATTAACCAAAATTTACCAAAGAAACAAGAGTTCTAATTTTTTGAATTCCTAATGTAACTAAATAAGATAAGGATAAATTTACATGGTCAAAACCAAAAACTATGCATAATAATTTTGTGGGTAGTGAAAATTATGTTTGTAATAAGTTTAGTGTCCTCTTTAAAGGGTAAGCGAAATTATCTTTTAATTTAAAAGACTGTGAAAGTGATAAAGGGTAAAGAGGATCATTAATAATAACTTTTACATCCAAATTAACAACAAATTTCTTAACAATCTCTATGCATTCACAATTATCCCAAAAATAGCAATACTACTAATTTGAACATTAAATTTTCTAAAGAGAATATTTTGGTTATACCCTTAATTAACATGTATCTAGCATTGACATTGACATCTCCAAACCCATTTTTGGAGATGTTTTGATGGTAGGGGATCGGCCTTGGAAGCAACTACTGGATTATGAGAGTGTCCCCTTCAGATGTCAACGTTGCTTTGCTATTGGTCACTTGGTTTTTGGTTGTCCTCTATCGCATCGTAGATGCGTAGCAACCTAGTGGAAGGATGCTCTTGTGGACCACTTGACTATCTATGCTTCCCATGTAGATGGTTCATCTTGTGGTGATAGTTCCTCTTAGGAGGATGAGATCCATCTTGAGTCTGCTCCGATGGGGGAGGTTGAGGCTACTTTTGTTCGTCTTTCGGCTCCCACCTCAGCTCCAGCTATTCTTGACCGATTCACTCATGTTTCAACTTCGGGTATTCCTTCGATCGTGCCTACTTCAGATTTGTCAGCTCTACCCTCGGGGGCTCCTGGTCGCATTCCTTGTTACGTTTCTCCAATCTCCCTCTTGGAAGTGCCTTATTCTAGTTCGGCTTTGTTGGCGCCTTCCATGGTTGTTGTGGCCCGGGAGGAGCCTCCCCTCTCTCCTTGATAAGAGGACTTCGACTCTAAGGTTTCTTGGACCTTGGTTCAATGTAGAAAGAAGGGGCTTCCCAAATCTGTTGGGGAGCTTTGCCCTAGGGCTAAAGGTGTTAGATTTTCCTATTCAGGATTTGTTGTTGTTTAGACCTTCGATTTGGGTTTTCTTGTTGGTGTGTTGATGGTTTTGTTATCAGCCTGTTCTTTGATGTTAGGTTGGGCAGCCAATTTGCTTTTTCTTTGTTGCCTTTGCTCTTCTTTGTACAAGGTTTCAAGGCCCCTTCAAAACCTGTTTATCGCTAATCAAAAACATGTATCTAACATAAATCTTAATTAAGCTATGTGATTATTTTTATAATCTTATTTAGATGGTTAGATTGGTCTACCTGACATCTATGGCACAAGTATGGTTTATATAGGAGGTAGTAGTCAGTTTATCATCGTCATATTCTAAATTATGTTCTTATTGGAAACTTTTGGGGGATTGTCCCCTAAAGTGTCTTATTAATATCAAGTATTTGTAAAATTGAGTTGTAAAGTAGATCTCTCAATTTGTGATTTTTTTAAGATTTGAAGGGTTGATCTGGAAGACACGTTGAAATGGCTATAATCCATATTTGAGGTCATTTGAAGCATTTTTGGAGTTATTATGAAATTAGGGTTTCTATTAAACTTTCTTTTGAGGTTACATAGCAACAATTTTCTTGGATATTCTTTCAAATAAATGAGATATAGGCCTAGGTATGTCAGAAAAAATTTAGCTTATTTTGATTTGTTTAGAGTATATTATTGTCAAAATTATTTTGATGGCATCATGGTAAGGGATTTAATGAGAGGAAAATGAAAGGATTTAATCACTCCTCAAAAGAACCCTAAGAAAGATAATCAATATTAGATGAGATGAATCTCATAACTATTTGAATTTATAAAGGAAGTAACCACCAAGTTTAAGCAAAAAATCTTATACACACAAGACTTGGGATGTAAATTTATCTTTACAGGGACACAAAACTTCTTGTTTTGACTTTGATCTAAAGCAAGACCATCAAACAAATAATTAAATTGCCAACTCTAGGAAAACAATTATAGTATACCTCAAGACCATTTAGATAGAGATGTGTAAGTTTTATGGCACAAATCCAACCAATTGGCTCTACTAAATGGAGCAATTGTTTGACCTTCATCATGTTCTATGTTAATAGAAAGTTGCAATGACATTAATATATTTGAAAATAGATCAATTCATTTGGTGTCATTAGCTATGTGATGATAATAAAATTAAAGCATGCATTGTCATATAGTCTCTTTTCCAAGACGAAGACACAACACATTATAAAAAGTCTTATGGATAGCTACTTTAGTTGGATCACCAAATTCAAGCAAACTAGTACAATCAACAACTACACTCAACAATTCTAATCATATTGTCTTTAAGAGTGTAGGATGTTAAAGAGAATTTTGAATGAACAATATCTATGAGATCTACAAAAATCACATCAAATATGAGGTACATATATTCAAACCAACTTTTGTTTCCCAATCAAATATTATGGAAAGACAAGTAGAGGAAAAAAATTGTCCAATAGAAAGCAAGGGTTCATAAGCATAAGAGAGAGGAATTCCCCATCACAATCATCCCCTCAACCTATTAGATCGACTCTTAATCAAATTGAAGAAAAAGGGGTCAAAGAGTTATGTTTCACCTTTGATAGCAAATATAGCAAAGGACACAAGTGTGCTAAAAAAGTAGTTTTGAATTGAAGTCAATAGCAAAGAAGAAGATTAAGATGCAATATTAGAAATTGTTAATGATTCAAAGAGAATCAATAAATACCCAACTGTTATTTGTTGTCATGCTCTTTCCATACCTCACATACTCTTAAAGTAGCGAGTTTCTTGAAAAAGAAAAAGATAATATTAATGGACTTAAGAAACACTTCCAACTTCATCAAGAAGAAGCTAGCTTCTCGTCTTAGTTGTTTTATTTATCCAACCTTAGAATTTTAGTTCATGATTACAAATGGGGGTATAATCAATTGTTCGGGAAAATTTCATAGCATCAAACTTTCTATGGGAGAATATTGATTATATTGTCATGTGTCACTATTTGTGTAGTTGTAACAAATATTGCTTTGGTAGTCCAGTGGCTTATTATATTGGAAACAACTAAGATGAACTTTTAGATATTCTTCATGCATTTTCCCTTAGAGGTTTGGCCATTCAAACTAAGAGTATTGATGGTAAAGTTTCTCCATTCGGTAAGCTACTATCAAATGGAAAATATGCTTAATAAAGGGGGAGATAGGTTTGTAGCCTAATTATTTTCCTTAGAAGCACAACAATGAATGGTTCCTACACTACCAAATTTGCAAGCAATTGTAGGTAAACACTCAATAGTTTTTTGAGACATTCCAAAAGAATTGCCTCCCAAAGAGCTCATGATCATGCCATTCACCCTATATGAGGGAACCAACCACCCAACATCAAGCCCCAAAAGGACCAATGTGTATAAAAAAGTAAGATTGGGAAGTTTTACAAGAGATGCTAGAGGCAAGTATTATCAAACATCATCGATGTACTTACTCCTTTCCAATAGTAATGGTGAGCAAGAAAGATGGCACTTGACAAATGTGTCCTAATTACAAAGAGATTGGCAAGTACATCATAAAAGATAAATTTTCAATTCTAATAATTGATGATTTTTTGGATGAATTAAATGGTGCTATTTATTTTACAAAACTCAATCTTCATTTGGGTATCATTTAAACATAATTAAATTAAGGATATGCACAAGATAGTTTTCCAAACCCATGAGGGCCACTATGAATTTTTTGTGATGCATTTTGGCCACACAAAGGCACTATCTACATTTCAAAGTTTGATGAACTCTATCTTCCAAGCAATTTCTATGATAATTTGTTTTGGTGTTTTTTAGTGGCATGTTAATGTACAACAAACTTGGGAGAAACATTTGCAACATGTGAATTAGGTTTTTGGCATTCTTTAACATCAACTTTATGTTTGACCATCCAAATGTGTTTTTGAAGTCAAAGAGGTGATATACCTAGGTCATATTGTATCACATGAACAAGTCAAGGCGAACCCTCACAAGATGAAGATTGTAGTAGAGTGGAAAATTCCTAGCACGCTAAAGAAGAAAAAGTGAAAACAATGCCTAAGAAATGGCAAGTAAAATATGATTTACTTTCACTTGTCAATTTGCATAGGCTTTTTAAATTAGTTTCTCTTCTCTCCATCACATCACACACCATATTATGCTTTTTTTTTCACCCCAATGTTTTTCATTTGATTTCCATATCTTGCACACACCACATACACTTTACCACTAGGTTTGCACATACCCCAAATTCCCTATTATGCTTTGTGGAGGACTAAACAAGGGACTAATTAAGGAAAACTCCATTGTGACACCCCCTTTTCCCCTTTGTCTCTACATTCAACTCAACATTTCTTACTATCAAGAACAAACATGCACATTTGGAGAGCAATAAAAGGATTGTCGATTGAAGGCAATTAACCTCTACAAATTTCAAACCCTGTAAAGGCCAACACACTGGCACCCTCACATAGCAATTACATCCCTTGATAGTACTACAACACCTCGACTAACGTAGCTTCAATGCCCAAATTCCACAACTCATAGCATGCCCACATTTTCCCCCATGCAACCTTTTAGGCTCAATCTACATTTTTTGCTCGTTTTTTTACGTTGTAGATAAAACTTTAATTAATTTATGTTGTGTATTGCTTTAAGCATCTAATTTGCTTAATAGGTGTTGGTTAAGGGTAAATAGGTTTTGAGAAGCTCCTAGAACCTAGTTACATCAAGTCACCAATATAATAACTACAAACCAACATTAAAGCATCATACATCTAAACCAAGTTTTGAAAGGGCTTGGAACCTTGTACAACAACCAAACTACAAAATGCCATTTCCTTTCCATGCAATCCACAACCCCTAAGCTCGAGGATGGGATTCTAAAACAAATTTGGCAAGACCTCTCCTCCTTTGTACAACCATCCAAGACACCATTTTCAAGTTCCTCCAATCAAGGAGAGGAGGGATTCCTCAACTATCACCTCAACCAAGGTCTCTTTTTGCAAAGAGGAAAAAAGTTTTCCCAAAGAAAGTGTATGATAAGTTGTATCCATAAACAAGAGCATGAATCGTTACATAGTCCACAACCAAGGCCCCTAAATTAGAAGCATGAGAGGCCAAAAATGTGGTCTCAAAGGAGAATTTGTAGCATAAGACAATGCCACCAAGGATGTACCAAACCCAAGGAAAGCCACCGCAAAAAAAAAATCGTGAACCATTATTGGGGAGGCAAGGCAAGGATCCTTGTCCACTAGATGTGAAGGGCTAGGGACAACATTAGTGCTAGCAATCAAATGATCGAGGAGGGATTTCCTCCACCAAGTAGTTGAACCCATAGTCTTGCATTGAGAGTGAAAACACTTTAAAACAAGATGCTTGGTAATGAAGCATTGCCTCCACCAAAATGGCAGGCTCTCATAATGAATCAACTAAGTCAACTATCTATCCATAACCATCAAAACGACCTCCCTATGAAGAGCCCTTGAAATGTCAACATCCACCAAAGTACTTGCAAAAGTAGAATAGTCAATTTTAGACATAGTGGAATCCACCTTCAAAAACTGATAGATAACATTGTCAATATCCTCAAAACATGAATCATCCCAAAAATGGAGACAAAGGTTTGGCAATCTAACCCAATCAAGTAGATAGTGAGAGATTTATGCATAGGGTTAACAAAGGAAACCACAATCTGAGAGAAGGAAAGTTGTCCCCACATCTACAACAAACCATTCAGCACCACCTCTAAATCCTTCAAAGACAAAAACTTGCAATAAAGAAGCACTTAAAACAAGGATACAACTCAATTGTGCCATCAATGAAAGGTTTCCAAGATTTCAAAAACCATCTACATAGGTCCAAGAGAGCCAAAATGATTAAATCTACAAATCAAATTTCTACATGCATAAAATTGTTGTTATCAATCACCTCTTGCCTGCAAACCATGACAAGCGGGAATGTGAGCAAGATAGGGGATGAACTTTACCTTATTGGGAAAGGTGAGATGAACGAAGAACCTCTAAGCTCGCCACAACCACAAAGGAATGAGCATGAACCACCCCATTTGTGCTAGCATCCACCAAACCAAAGGCAAGAACTACAACCTCACCAAAGGCATGCTAAAAAATTGTAGGAACAAAGGCATATGAAACATCAGTAGTAGAAACAATCACACCACTCTTGAAACCATCACTGGAATTGCATTTTGCCATATGGTGTGTAAGAAACTTTGTCAAAGTTGTACAACCAAAGATCTACAATGAGGAATACACGACAAATAAAAGGATTCTTACAAAGAATGGGAAGGCTCTTTCAAATTAACCCCCTAATTTGCTTAATAGTTGCTACAAAGAATGAATAATAATTTCAGACACTAAAGACATAAGTTCCCAAATGCATCTACAATGTGCAATCTTCTTTAGATCTTTACGGTTGATTTATCCCCCTTCGGATGTTGGATTTTCTCCATAGTTGATGATTCAAAGAGAATTTTCCTAGGGAAGAAATATCGTAAGACATTATTGTATGTCACATTGTATACTAGATTTTGTTTCCTTGATCATGTTGATGAGTTAGGAATTGATAATTCTATCCATATACAATTTGTTGTAACTATTTAAAAATAAAATAAAATTGCAAAAGCCTTGATAATAAAATAATGAATATGATATACGCAAGGTATCTAAGTTCAAGATCAATCGCTTTGGGGGATGCTTGCTTACTCCATATTCTTATATAAATAAAGGGTTGATATAAACTAGTAGTAAGTTTGTTAAGACAAAACATAATAGACAATATCACTACCATTTTCTTTCATATGCTAGTTGGTACTGATGTTAAATGGGCTCAAAAATAATAGACATCACTAACATATGTTCTTTCTCAACATCAACGTCAACCATTGGGAGCAAACCTGTCATCATATGCCTCGCTTGGGATTTGTAGCTTCTTGCACCTGCCTTGTTTTATTAGAACTCAATAATATCGTTTTTTATTTATCGTGAAGCATGCTTGTATTATTTGTTAATTGTTTTATTTAAAAAGTAAGAAAACGACAAATGCCTAGAATAATTACAAATAATCCTCCTTTATCAAGGTAACTTTTCTACAGTTCATTATAATGAGTAGCGATCGCTTCTGGATAATTGTGCGTTAGTTTTTAGCGTCTAGGTATAGCCAAAGCTACTCAAGTTTAACATCCTTCAATCCATTATACCTTCTTCAGAAGGTTGAAAAACAATTAAAAAAAAGCTGGTGTCGTGAATAAATCTTTGATACTCTTTTTTCGACTCTTACCCCTCTTCCACTCGTTCAACCATCGAGTTTTGGAGTTGACGGTGTATTTTCGTTGGTCATTCCAATCATTCATCAATCCAGGCAACTTTTTCCTGACCCAAGAGCATTTTTTTTATCCACAGATAAAATCCAGCAATCGTACGAACTGCATGCTACAAATGTTGCTGCTTCACACCCGTACTATGAATAGCTACCTCGTGCGCCACTGCCTCCTCACACCCTCCCACTTCCATTATAAGCACAATTTAAATAATGACAGCACAAATCTCCGGTACATCCGCGTACTCCCGTGCAGAATTATCACAGCCAACCCACCTATTTCAGTTTTATTTACTGGCTTACCAAAACAAATATAGCAAAAATATCACTTGTTTATATTGAGTTTTAGTTTTTTTTTTAAATAATAATTGATGAAGTTGACTGATTCTAATAAGTGATGAGGTCAAGATCATGTCCCCAAACAAATTTGACAGAATGGATACCCTCAATCCTTGACACTCAGCTGAAGATATTTCAACCTGTGAAGGCTCATGCTCCCATATCGGAAATCCTCTATCAAAACAAAAAAATAGGTATATATATTGAGAGTTTTATTTTAATATTATTTTACTTGTTTTTGAAATCAATTCTACACTAGTTTTATTTTGTACTCTTTTATTTTATCTCTACTTTTTTACTATGACACCTTCAATTGCTCATTTATCCAGAATAAACATCTAGCTCCCAATCAGAAATGAAGCCCAAACAAGCTACCAAATCCACTTTGAAAAATACTTCGATGAAGTTTTACAATTATATCATTGCAAATCATTGATTGAAATTTCTAAAATTTTATTTATAAAACTGCACAATAAAATTGATGAACACCAGCAACTTTGCATTTAATCTACATAAACTAGCACGAATAGTTCCAACATTTCCACTCCTGATAATTTTTCACTCCTGCCCTAAATTTTAGTTACTGGCAATTCCTAACCTTCGACAGGATAATGGTTTCTTGGATGGGAATTGTTTGGGCAGTGAAACAAAGAAACTCCCCTTGGAATGGACTCTGATGATCACTATGCGAGATTATTCAGTTGATCCTATAATCCAATGGATGTATAGAAAGCAATTGGGTTTCAAGAGGTTTGGTCAAAAGAAGGCGTCACCATGATTCAGTTTTGTCCATGTGTTACTGCTGTGGGGATTGCAAACTCGCATTATTTTACAAATTATCGTCGCGTCAGCAATCTCCTTTCAGTTATAGGTTACAAACTAGGGCCACTAAAATTTTAGACTTCAGGACTGTGAGTTGGAAAAAAATGATCATATGAAGCAATCTTTTAACTTGTGAGTTTCATAATTTTTGGTCAAACATAATTTATCTGAATGACTAGATATCAAGAACCTGCAAGTCATTTTTGACAGGGAAGCTATTCATTTATGCTTGTGCTAAAGGGTTTATTTATAGTGATCAGTAAATCATCAAAGAACAGAGAAATTCTGCTCCAGAAGAGACCATGATTTTGGTGAAAGGCTTCTATGGCTAAAACCATGTTAACAAAAGTTTAAACTCCTTACCGATTCAATCTCTCCAACTTAGTTACATTGCCATAAAATTCGGGGCACTTCTAGCCTTCCTCACATTGAACTTCTTTAAGCAGCCAAAGAACCAGGGAAGTCTTCTCTGTGCTTAAAACCACGTTGCCCAAAGTTTAATCTCCTTACTGAAAAGTTTCCAATCACTCTAACTTAGTGTAGATTGCCTGACCTCCCTCCACAATTTTAGAGCACTTCCAGCCTCACTTACATTGACAATTCTTAAGACAGCTAAGCGCCACGCTAAATTCACCTTTGCTCAACTTTTTATAGACATGAATTTATCATTGACCGTGAAGGAATTGCTTTAGATGTACACCATGTTAAGCCCACAGTCATATGGCAGTAGCTTGTCCAACTGCTGCAATACAACTCAATTATACAAACCAGGCTACATGGTGTAACAGGGCAGAGCTGTGGTACAGATGTATTACTCCTGACCATCTCTCAACAACTCCTGTGACTTCTGTTTCTTTGGAAGTAAAATAAGTGGAACGCGGCAGAGCTGCCAATATATTACTCCTGACCATTTCTCAACAACTCCTGTAACTTCTGTTTCTTTGGAGATTAACATTCCTTCCATGGCCCTTCTCCAATCAGCGGCTGAGGCTGCCACTCACAGGACTCCAGTTTTTTAAATGTGGTTTCCCCTTCAACAGACAAAAGCTTTTTCCTGTGCTCCATGGCGGTTTTATGGCGTTTTCCATTACCAGGTGCAAGCGACCGGGGACGAAAGAAGTCCCCTGCCTTTTGCCCTCCAAGTACCCGGTACTTCCAGGGGACTTTTGGCAAAAGGCAGGGGACGTAGGGTACTTCTAGAAGTACCTGAAACTTCCTAGCCGTCCCCCATCCGTACCGGGTACTTCTAGAAGTACCCTATGGCCCAGCAGCAAAAAAAACACATTTTTATAAAAAATTAAAGTTTTTTAAAATGAAAAAAAGGCATGGGCGGGCCCACAAGGGACGCCCCATGCCACTTAACCTAAATTATGTCTTATATAGCTTCATCCAATCAGTCAAGAGGAACTGCCTTAGAAGCAAAAAAAAGGCATGGGCGGCCCTACAAGGGATGCCCCATGCCACTTAACCTAAATTATGTCTTATATAGCTTCATCCAATCAGTCGAATAGGCATTCATCCATTATGTCTTATATAGCTTCAAGTCAGAGGAACTGCCTTACCTCTAGACGATCGGAGAAGTTGGTGGCAGTACACAGTGCTTTGCGCTTACAGGATCGCCAGACTAGTGAGTATCGTCAGACTCCAGCCTTATGTTGGGATGTTAATCCCGAAGATGCTATGCAGATTGAGGAGGAGGATGCACATGAGGGATTGGTTGGGTGTTCCATTGGTTGAGGCAGATCCTTCTATTGACATGGACACTGACACTGACTTAGACTCGAGCTCCGATGGCGAGGGCGATGCTGATTTAGACCTACCTTCTGCTGATTAGGGACCTTGGACAGCGATATATTTTCTTAGTTTTATGTTTATCATGTCATTTCATAGTTGAGACTTGGAGCCTTTGGGCATTTTGGTTATAATTATCAGACTTTTATATGATATGTATGCACATTGATAATGAAAAGCATTTGAATTTTGCTAATTTGTTTGTCGATTCTCATGTGAAATCTCAATTAAGTCTAATGATATGTATTAAGCTTATACAATGTCTAAATGAATGCTTTATCAATGTTATGCTATGAACATTTGAAATTTCTCTATATTTTTAAAATTCCCTATTTTTTTATCAACCGTCCCCTAAAATGACCCAAAAGTACCCCCGTACCAAAAACTCGTCCCATACTGGTACTCCCAGTCCCAAAACCCCATGGAGCATAGGCCTTTTCCCCTACAAAGGTTGAGGCTGTTTTTCTAAGCACTCCGTTTGGAGTTGATCATCTTCCTTTTGCCCCTATAAGGTAAAGGATGCTGTCTTATGTGCAGGGTAGCTGAGGTTGGAGTTTGAGAATCTCGTTAAGTTTTCTTATAAGAATATTTCAGAGGAATGGACAGCACACTCTGATCCCATGCTATGAAACGCCAGCAAGGTTCATTTGCTTTTTTTGGTTTCCCTTTGTTATAGCTTTCAACCTCCCAAGTTGTTTCTAGGGATATAAGGTTTAGATTGTTGCAGGCTTGGATAACTTTTCTCCTCTTGGCTGTATTGGGAGCTTGGTTTTCACAAGCTGTTTGAAAATTCTGATGTAATTTCTTTAAAGTAATATAAATAGAGAGGGACACACCTTCCCTCACTATCAAAATTATAGATTACACTATCAACAGAACAAAAAATGTGCAAACAGAAGTTGATAACATGCAGAGCTACCTAGCAATTACATCGAAACACAAACTTAAGCTAGTAGGAAAAACTGACAGCTCCCTGACCTTTTATATGGTACTGTTACGGGCAATGTATGTTAAAACACAAAATTATTAAACAGAACTTTTTCAACATGCAGCATAAACAACCATCCATAAAAAACTTAATCACATATAGTGTCGAGCACGTGGAACAAAAATGTTTCATCATACACAAAAGCTGCACTGTCAAAAACTGCATTGTTAGAATGAAGTATAAGATGCAACACCCAGAAAACTGTTTCTTTGATTGCTGTTTTCTCTCAGCTTCATATGTCATTTTGCATTTATCTGTGGTCTGTCGTTATTTGTCTGCGGGTTACTTTATTCTTAACCATTCCTCATGACACAAGAATACAAAATCAAAACTACAGACATTGGCTGACAAAAATATGTGACAAACATCTAACTTTCCCACATTTAAAGATATCTCCAGTAAAACAGAAATATCAAAGATTTTCCCTATCTACATGCAATGTAAGAATGCTAAGATCAAGGATGACACTCATTCTTTTGGAGAGCATAACAAGATAGACCAGAGTACTACCAGTACTTTTTGTGTTCGTAGGGGAATCTAATATGAAAGCAAGCAGCCCCAAACTCTGATATAAAAGAAAGCTTTCAATTCATAAAAGGAGGCTTTCCCTTTTTCACAGATGAATAACCTCAACACCACTGTGCTCTCAGAACTCAATGATGATGCTATTCCAAAACTCTCAACAGTACATAAAGCCATCAGTCGTACCTATAGTTCTCTGAAAATTAGATTTCCCAAAGCAAGTGCAAAATGTCTAGGAAATATACTAGTTAAAATTATTGATATTTAATATTTTTAAAAAATCAATTAATATATTTGTGAATGCAACTCAAAGAAATATGTTTTAATACCCACGCTTATGTGGTTACCTCCAAAAAGGAGCAAGACAGAAGCCAACACCAATCAGTTTGAAGTCCTAGCTAATTGACAGTTATATATCATAAATTATTAAATTCCCTCCAAAGAAAATTATCAATGATATTCCAAAAAAGAAAACATATAATGCTATTTGGCATGGCATAAGGATGTCAAATTTTACTTTGAAACGCAAAATTAAAATTGGAACAATATCTATTGACCAAATGCAAAAAAGCAATTCACATTAAACTGACCTAAGAAAAATATCCAAATACCTCACCTTAGTCAATGCTCAAAAAAATTAATGGTATTGTTGGCACATTATGGTAGTTCTCAAAAATGTTTATATTCAAAAATAACTATAGATATCATCAAAGACACCCAAGCAGAACAACCTTCTCCCTGAAAAGAAAGTAATCAACGCTTCTTTGAGACACCAACAGTCTTTCCCCTACGTCCAGTGGTCTTTGTGTGTTGTCCACGAACTCGAAGGCCCCAATAATGTCTTAGACCACGGTGATTCCTGTCATTAAGTAAATTACAGATAAAGTCATAATCCAAAATGTAAACACTGCACTCCTGCTTGTCTCAGATTTGATCATGATTAAGGAAACAATTGAGATGAGGAGTATCAATTTACAAAACTATGCTCAAAATTGAGAATAATTATTTTAAGTCAGAGACATTCAATTATATTCTGGTCCAAAGGCACTAAAAGTAATATAACAATCATAGGTTTCAAGTTTTAACAGCATGCAGAAAGTTGCAACCAACAGTTTTACAAATGACTTAAGATTAAAAATGAATGAAAAAATCACAACATGCAAAATTAACCTTAATAATTTTGGCAAAGGCATCAGTCAATATAATAAATACAATATCCATTATTTTAAGTTTTATTAACATACAGACAATCAAAAGAATGACTTAAGATCAAAAATGAGTCAAAAAATCACAACTTACAAAATTAGCCTTGACAAAATCTGTTCAAGGCGCCAGACATTCCAAATAAATATATTATTAATTTACTCAGAATTTTGAAGCTTATACAGATTTATTGAACCTTGGTTTTCCCTGCAGAACTTTGACTTTCTTGACAATGCAGTCATTAGTCCCAGTCATGTGAAAGTAAAAGGAAATACTAGTAACCAAAGTCAAGCTATAAATGCCAGTAGCAGCTGTGGAAATGAGTACTGCAATAAACTTGATCATATCAAGTGATAGCCACACTAAAAAGCAGAGCAGTTTCTCTGAGTACGTATAAGCACATATATATAGATATAAATATAAATGGGCTACAATGAACATTTGGCAGATACCAGGGGAGCAGCAAACTCAATTTAAAATATTCACAAGAACATATAATTGGGAGAAGAAAAAGGGAAAATGATGAAGATCACAGATTCAAAATCTTTCTAACCTTTTAAGAGAATCTTAAACTACAAGAAATAAGCCATATAACTATAAAATCATAGTATGGAGCGGCCAAGGGTAACCCTAAGCTGCCAAGAAGTGGGGGGTGTTAAGAGACAAGAAAGGCAGGTTTATTTCAGCGGTGGCACTTCCTTTGGGCATTCAGACTAACCACTATGCTAAAGCTGCGGCGGCCTACAATGATCTCAAGTTAGCCCATGCCAAGGGTTATAAGAAAGTCTGGCTAAGTTAATCCAATGTCTTAAGCAAGAACATACTCCTAGCTGGTCAATTGAAACCTTCATTAAAGACTCCCTAAACATGATTAATTATTTTGATGAGATAATGATTACTCATTTATACCATGAGGGGAATAAGCTCACAGACGTGTTTGCTAATGAGGGCCTAAATTGTGGTTCATTAAAACAATGGGAGGGGTATGCCTCTATTCCTATTGAAGCTCATGCCATTATCAACTATGAGTGCCAGCAGGGATACTAAGGACCAATGGGACGTGGGAGTAATGAATACCGGACACCTCACGCACTTTCTAGGTGCTAAGAGTGTTTCCATCCCTTATATCATTTAGCAAGGCCTAAGGAATAGCATTATTGGCTTGTTTTTGGGGGACCTGAAGAATATCAAAGATGTAGCAATGGAAGGTGAAAGAAGCAGAGTGGAGCCCCTTTCCTGTGATGGGGTCCACTAAAACCATAAGGTGTGGAGGATTGTTGAGGAAGGGGGCCTTGCTCCGTACTTGGAGAAGCTTCATGGCCATGACCTTGAGACTACAAAAGTCTTTATTAAAGGCTGGAAAAACAAACTGTTGATTGTGCATGGGAAGGAAATAGCTATCAATGAGGAGGTGATTGCCAAAATCACAAGGCTCCTAATGCATGGCAGAAAGTTTTTTAAAGATAGAAAAGCGAATGATGAAGCCTTGAATCAATTCTTCAAGGGTAACAAGTGCAATAAGCTAGTAAAGCTTTTTTCCTAGGGATACAACCGCTTGCCTATCAAACCCATCTAGACTGAGGTAGTTCAGGTCATTATGAGGTGCATTACATTGGATGGAAGGTTCACAACTATATGTGGTGTGTATTTCATTTTCCTTAACCATTTTCGTCATAAAAGGTTAGTAGTTTCGTTTCCATATTTTATTTTGGCTTCTTTGTACCATGTTGTAAAGGAACACCACAAAAAACCCTAAATTGCCAATTCTACATGAAAGGTTCATTATGGAACCTAAGGGGAAGTATAATACTAAGAAGAAACAAAAACCTATGGTGGTGCACTACTCGGATATGAGTTCTAGCACTGGTGTTGATGAAGATGAGGAATGGAATGAGGAAGAGGAGGGTGATGACTCTGTGGAAGTGTTTTCTATGCAACCTTCACCCAAGTACTGCCCTTAAACTCCCTTAATTATTATTATTTATTTTATTGTGGAATTGCTGCATTTAAAGATTGCTCCCCTTTGTAGATTAGTGCCACCTTATTACCTATTTACATGGGTGCTACTATCTTTAATTGTCTAGACCATAAAAGGGGGTTGCGATATGTTACTTGTGGCAGGGAGGCACAACAAATTTGCAAAAGTAAAGGGAAAGGATATAGGTCATAAGTCAAACCTATCAGTTAAACGATTAGAACACTGTCCCTCTAAGTCACACATCTTGGAAGGAATATAATAATATGTAAATATGCAGGACACATAATCCTATTAATGTCCATAATATAGATTGTTAGAAATTTTCATGATAAAACATCATAAATTATTTCTGCACAAAAACACAGAACAACACAAAACTTACATGTGTTACTTATTCTGAGAGCTACATACAACAGGAAGTGTCAAGGAATGTGGTTTCTTGGAGCTCCTTCACAGTGATGAATCGCATTGACATAGACCCATTTATGAAGAGCCTGAATGAAATTTCTAATAATTGCTTACAAGCAGAAAGAGTGTGCATCCAATGGATCTTTTCAAATTTTCCATCTAAAACCTTTCAATGTTTGTCAACAATTAAGAATATTTGTGGCAATAAGACTATCTGATTAAAAAGAACCAAAACAATACAGTTTTGAAAGACTTTTCAAGCAGACACTGCACTTTTTTAAGTGTTTTTCAAGCAAGTTCAGGCATATGAGTCTTAACTGCGGGGTTACTAGAAAAAATAGAATTTACAAATAATTGAAGATGATCAAGAACAGAAACTAAAAAATATAATCATCATCCTCCGTTGGCTAAATATGTTGAAAGATATTTATGAAATGTCAAGCCCCGTCTGGACCATGTTTGCACCATTCATTTAGATTTAATCTTCCAAAAAAGAATTGTACCTGATCTTCTTGAGACGTTCCAAGTCATCTCTGAGCTTCATGTCGAGGGCATTGGAAACCACCTGAGAGAAACGCCCATCCTTGTGGTCCTTCTTTCTGTTAAGAAACCAGTCTGGGATCTTAAACTGTCTAGGATTCGCCACTATTACCATTAGATTTTCCAATTCCTGCGCTGACAGCTCTCCAGCCCTGCCAAGTCCACAGTCAATCCCATCATAACGCTAAAAGAACAAGAAAAAAACTTAAACCGCACTCTACAATTTTCAACATGCTCAAAACCCTTAATGTATTTTATAAATAACTGCAAACCTAAAACCCCCACTAGTAAAAGATTAAAAAAACTCAGAGAAAGAACGTTAACTTGGAGAACATGAAACTCTTACAAAACAAGATAAACCCTAGAAACCCTTCCATCGCAGACGGCGGGATAATAACTAATATTTTTTAAATAATAATTTAAAACATACATAAACCGTCACACCATCGATCTAAAAAGTTTTACCTTGCAAATGCTCACATTATACTTTACCAAAAATTGAATCACAAAAAGTCGAAAAATTGACCAGTTTAATTATATAAGACTGGAAAACCTAAAATGAATATGAGTCGAGAAGTTGAACCAAAAAAAAACACACCTTTTACTCATATCAACGTCCGCCTTCTTGCACACGATGTTAGCGAAACGGCGGCCAATACCCTTGATGGAAGTCAGAGCAAACATAATCTTCTGTCGCCCATCAACATTGGTGTTCAGCACACGAAGAATGTGCTGAAACTCTTCGTTCGCTATAAGTGACTGTTATGCGAAAAAAAGTTCAAATACAAACAAAACCTAGTCAGTAAATGAAAAAAATTGTGTTTGACAAAACAAACTACTGTTAATGATAACTGCAGGGCTTGTAATATACAATACCATTTTCGAAGAAATTGCTCAAGCACAGAATGGTTGATGAGCTTGTTATGCTAATCCAGGACCTACGCTTGCGAAGAACTTCGACATAAAACCCTCGCGGAAACCCTAGATCTGTTAATAAGGAGGACCGTGCTTAGGTTTTTTGCGAAGAATAAAAGTATGATTTATTAATAAACTTTGAAAAACACCTAAAGTTAATAATATCCTTGATGTTAGGGTTTTCAATTGTATTGAAAAAAAATGCTTCGCCTATACTTCACTAGCAATTGCACACTTTGGTGTGCAATGGGTATGTCGAATAATTTTATGCTAATAATGAAATTGTCGAAGTAGATCGAAATTGCAAAATGTCTCAACAAAGTAAAAATTTTAAAATATTCATGTTAGGTGTCATTAATTAGATTATAGCTAGACGTTTAAATGTCTAAAAGATTAAGAAATTAATGAAAATGAAATGATTAAATAAATGAAAGCAAACTTCAATTAATTTGATATTAAAATGTAAATATGTGCAAACAAACAATCTAGATATATATATAGAATGTTGAAATCAACATAGTTTTCTTGGAATGGTAAAATTTAAGTAAAAAATGTATGCAAATGAACACAATAGTACACATATAAATATGGTTTTTCTTGTGTTGCAATTCGGCGCAATGTCTTGCTCTGCGATTTTTTGCGCACCTGTTGCTTCTGGCACCAGGATTTGCAAGGGCTTCGGTGGTGCTTCTTTGGTTGGTGGCAAAGAACTAGTTTCGCTAGCCATTGTCTCGCCTATCGTCTCTTCCCATGTGGAGTGCTTCTCTTCGAAATCCTTTCTTGCTTTTCCCACTTTTCCTTCAAAGACATTCGGCTCCACGGTTGTAGAAGGAAATGTTCCCGTCAAGTCTGTTTCACAGAACTATGAAGGAGTTTCGTGGCCAGGGCTAGACTCCGCGTGATTTTCTACAAATCCTCCACCGTCGCGCCCTAGCTTGGCTAGGGCTATGGATTTTCAAGGCTCTGAAAACTTTATCTTGGGTGAATCAATTTTGCTCTGCCATGGCACTGGGTCTCAGGGTTCGACAAACTCAAAGATTGGACAAAGTTTGTCATTTACGGATATGCTTGTTGGGTCAAATCAGGGGAAAAAATTTAAATCAGCTATGTGGGATACTCGGCCATTAAAGGATGACTCAGCCTCTAGTGGGTGCAGGAACTCTAAAACCAGTCCAAAAACCCTCATCAGAAAGGCATCCTCCTCTCCTATTGTGGTCTTTTCAGAGAAGCTCAAAAAAGAGGTCGATGTTGGTGAGCAGTTTTTTGCCTCCAACAGTTTGATTGGCCAATTCAACCACCTTTGGCCAAAATTACCTGATCTACATAACTGGATATCTGCCACTTGGCAGCCCACACTCAAAGGTAATGTAAAGGTCTACCCTTGTGCTCAGGGGTTTTTTATTGTGGTATTTGATTGCATTCAGGACAAGGATGCCATTCTACGAGAGAAATGGTGATGGGGGCAAAGCTTGCTCCAACTCAAACCATGGTTTCTAGACTTTAATCCTGCTACTGCATCATTTGTCATTAAACTGGTGTGGATTTGTCTTATGAATCTTCCGTTACAATTTTGGTTTGCAGATTTCTTTCTTGTGATTGGTGATTCATTAGGAAGCTTCCTAGTAATGGATTCAAATACAACTAACTTCATTCACACAACATTCACCTGCATCCTTGTAGACATGGATGTCATAGATGATCTTCCTATAGACATCACTTTTAATTTTATTGATCGCAGCTGGATGCAACCTTTAGACTATGAAGGCTTACCCTTCTACTGCAAGAAATGTTTCAAAACTGGTCATATGGCCAACTCCTACTCCAAAAGCATTAAAAATTTTGAACGGCAATCCTGATGAGCCGACGCCTGGCCTTACCATTATTCAATCAAAGCGTCGTCAAAGGGGTTGGAAGAAAAGTCAGAACCTTCTCAAAAACTCAAATCCTCTCCAGAAGATGCATCAAGAAGAGATAAGGAAAATCATGTAATGAATCCTTCCTAAGATGTAATGTTGCTTCAACAACCGATTAGGGATAATTTAAATGAACCAAAATCCAATCCTCAAAGAATGGTCTTGAATCTAATAGCCAAATCTTCTCAAATGGACAATAGGTGCTCATCTACCCCAGATAGTTCAAGTGTGCGCCACAAGGTTTTCAAAACATAGATTCTAGAAATTTGCAAAAAGAGGTTGGAGAGGAATGGCAAGAAGTACAATTTAAGAAAAAGAAAATTCTCAATGCGGATCTTAATCAAATTCATTTGCAATCTCACAATGTTCAGAATGCAACCTAGACTAAGGTTTAGTTCCTCTTTGTTGCAATGATGCACGCAAGCCAAGGCTAGCCATTAATGTAATTTTTTTTTATTTTAATCAATAAACTTACTCTTACGAATAAAAAAAAAAAGCTTTTTCTTGCAACATTAGCACATGGTCACTTCAAATAACTTGATATTAAAATGTAATTGTGTGTAAACATATATTTTAGATATTTATAGAATGTTGTCAGAATGCTAATTTGTAATTATAAAATGTATGTAATTAACTTGATATTAAAATGTAAATGTGTGTAAACATATATTTTGGATATATATATATAAAATGTTGTAAAAATAGTTCATTATGTAAGCACAGTACTATAACTAGAAATATCCTTTTTTGTTGCAAGATTGTCACACAATCACTTTGAACTAGAATGTATCTATATTGAACAATAACATGTTTATCATTTGAAAAACAACCAAGTAAAACCACTATATTGAAGTTTAAAATTTAATTAAATTCAGGGTCACC
>VDFB02348861.1:0-17482 GCA_007258455.2 Sequoia sempervirens | reverse complement strand
CTTATTATGTATGTTTAATGTTGGCTTCAACCCTTACAATTTGATTAAATCATTTTGTGCTTTTTGTAATTTCTAGTTATTAAAGTATCTACTTTTCATGTTGGAATAGGTTACATATTAGGCGGTTCAAATCCTTGATAAGAACAATAATTACATAGTAACATAGCATCGATACTTCTTGAATGCTTCAAAAAGCTATCCATTGGTATCCACCTAGCTTCGATTTAACTTTTTTTCGTTGCATGCTATATTATGGGCTACAATTTTAAAACACTTCCTTCTCTACTCAAACTTTATAATACTTGTTATTTCACAACCAATTATATTCCCACAAAAAAAAAACATCAATTGTAAATTTAATTACTTTGTTTGTAGAATATCTTCATAAAAAAGATGACTCAATATATCAACCAGACCTCTGCTGATGTTCAATGTGTTTGCTGAACAAGGTCAAAATTGGCTTTAAGAATAAGTATCTTTTTGGAAACACTAATTTTAATTGGTTGTACAGGTGATAGTATGTGACTTTTTGATGTTCCTTTTGCAGTTATTAACCTTGTAAACATTTTTATGGGATGTTGACTACAAAATGTTTTCCACTTTTGCAGTATGTTTCAAAAATCAACACACAAAACTTTTCCACAAAAGCTTTACTCAACATTTGTGAAAAACAAGCATTCTAGCAAGCCAAGACTTTCTCAAACCAGCTTCACTATTTCTCATTGTGTTTCTGATGTAAGTTTAATATTGCCTTCACCCCTTACAATTTAATTAAATCATTTTTTTTTAATTTCTGTAATTTCTAGTTATAAGGATTACATAGTAGCAAAGCATCAACACTTCTTGAATGCTTCAAAATGCCCTTTTCTTGCAAGAATTTTTCCTCCACTCCCAAAGGAGTCTTCAACTTCTTCATTTTTTTTTTCATTGGTACACGATTTAAGGTATTTTGGTGCTTCACTTTCTGTACATATATGATATATATTATGCTCTATTTATAGCTTACTATTATGTTTCTTTTTTTTTATGGCTTCAATTTTTTAGATATTTTATCAACAACCACCTCAATGGCCCTATTCCAACAAGAGGATCATTCTCAAGATTCAAATATGATAAGTATTTTTTTAGTTTTATTCATTTTGTTACTTCTCATAAAGGATGAAAAAACCTATCCATTGGTATCCACCTAACTTGGATTTAACTTTTTTTTGTTGCATCCTATACTATGGGCTATAGTTTTAAAGGCAATCTAGGAATTTACAATGGTGTTGTGCACAATCCATGTTAAAAAATGGAATGAAATGGAGAGCATTCTAGCTTAAATGATTGTCCATAAAGCAATAAGGTCTACCTTGCCAACTATGAGTTGTGGATTTGATTATATAACATGTGATGACTTTACAATCATCCAAAATATTATTACACTACAACCAACCATGTAGATGGCCTAGATGATGATGATGATGTAAATGTTATTTTATGTGCATCAATCAAAGTCTAATTTTAAAAAATGTTTCATGAATAATGTTATGATTGCAAATGATCTAGCATGAGAGAGGACAAAAAATAAGTATAATGATTTAATGCCTCCATGAAAATCCTTTTTTTTTTTTTTACTTGCCTCAAGTCACATGCATATGGAACAAATGAAGTCTAATTTATTCCCTATTAAATTACAAAGATTATTAAATTTATGTCATTTGGGTTTTAAATTTAATGTGCTAAGGATGTGCAAATGTCATATGTAAGATAGTTTGTAAGCCGTGTGGAAATGAAATAGACAAATTATTTAGAGAATTATAGACTTCATCTAAAACATAAACTATACAAAAAATAATCGGTGTAACCATTGCACCTCCTTTGGTGCAACTGCTAGTTGTATTTCAATTTTTATATAATCATTACATAAAATAACTCTTAAGTAAATAAAAAGTCAAATAATTCTTATATAATTTTAATTTTTTAAATATTTAGTTGTATTTCAATTTTTATATATTAATGGTATGCCATTTGTGTCTTACTACTATTGTAGATATCCCTTATTTATTTAAATTTTGAGACCTATACAAGTATAATTATAATCTAAGGGGGGGAATCATTATTGTTTTATATTTTTAATTTAATAAAAAATAAATTTTTTTATGAATGAAGAAAAGAGAAAGAAAATGATATGAATTTTGAATATTATAAATTTTCCTATGATTCATGTTCAATGACATGGACTTTAGAAATATTTTGTCCTTTGAATGTTTTATGAGTTTAATGTACTGATTTTTTTATATTTTTATGTTATTGTTATATTTTTATTTAAGAATTATTTTATTTTTCACAAATCGTTTTAATAAGTGTTATTGGAATTAATTTTTTGTTGTAATATGTTAAAAATTACATTTCATACTAATCAATTAAAATTACTAGCAAATATTGGTTGTTATTTTATTTTATTTGAAATTTTTTATAAGAATTATTTCAAATTAAAAGATACTATAAATAAAAATAACTCTTGACTAAATAAAATATTTTTTTTGAATAGTTATAAAGTAAAAAAATTATATATTATTGTATCAACAATTTTAATTAATATATTTATATTATTTTAAAATTAAAATAATATTATTATATAAATATATTATCATAAGTAACATATATGTTACCATTGTATACATTAAAAATATTCTAACATAACAAAAAAATATTTAAAAAAATAAAAATTTAATATAATTCAAGACTAATTTATTATTTCCAACTCACTGGGAAGGGGAAAGGCCACTGTGGTTTATGTTGACACAAGACTAAAGGTTGTGTCTACAAGTCTTTCGTTATACCAAATGAAAAATCTCGAGTCTATCTACTCCATCCGCTCTGTGCATAACTCTTGCACATGGTCATGCACGAAGCCCATCAGCCTGGAACTCATAGCTTTAGGCTTGTTGAAATAAAGTAAGGATATATATCTCTCTGTTTTTGTTAATTAAATTTCTAGTTTATTCAATTTAGTTTTTCTTACAACTCTTTCCTCTCATAGGAAGGCATCCTTGCTTCCATTGTAAGAATACAAATACAAATGCAACTCATGTGGAGACTTCATGGATGTAGATTGTGCATCTCTAGAGACTCATGGTTTGGATCACCCAGATATTGGAGGAAAATTTTGAAAGGGCGGACCCTTTCTTGACTTCACTCATGCATTTTTTGGGAAAAATCTAAGTGTTACGTTTGCAAAAGGCACCGCTAATGCAACTATTGAGCAAGTTGTGTTTGCTATAGCTGAAAGGCTTAGAGCACTGGTGAGTTTGTCTTGTTCCTTAGGTAAGGTGAATTTATTTTCATGATTTTTGATGACAATTTTTTTTCATGATTTTTGATAGGCCAGTTGATGGTCGAGCTTAATCGATGGCCGGGGTCCATTCTTTTTTTTGCATTTTTGGCTTTCATTCTATTTTTGCCTTTTCCTAACACACAAACCTTTGTATTGGCATATGTGTGCCTCTCAAGAACAATATTTAGATGGAGAATTTGGATATTTGGAAGGATGATAACGTTTTCTAATGTGTTCAGTTATCCTTCTTTTTTTTCCTTAGGCTAATATCCTTCTTTTTTTCCTTAGGCTAATCTTTTATGGGTTTAATACCATCATTGTTAATAAATTTGTCATACCATTTTTTTGGATAATTAGATGAATTAATTTAGAAAATTGACAATAATTTATGTTTATTTACTTACAATTATTAAAATAATTAAATAAACTAACTAAAATTAGGTGCCTAGTGCCATTGTCATGAAACTCAGGTGTCTCTCATTCCAATTTTTTTCAAGTAATTTTGGTTGTGTTTGGAATTTTTATATGTTAGCCCAGGCCCTTCATTTTGTGTCTTGCTATTGTAAGATGTGTAATCCTTATTTAAATTTTGAAAGGAGTTAAAAAGTATGATTATATATTCTAAGGGGGAATCATTGTTGTTTAATATTTTACTAATTTAATAAAATTCAATAAAAATTATGAATGAAGAAAAGAAGAAAATGATATGAAATTTAGATATTATTATATAAATTTTCCTATGATTCATGTTCAATGACATGGACTTTAGAAATATTTTGTCCTTTGAATGTTTTATGAGTTTAATGTACTGATTTTTTTTATATTTTTATGTTATTGTTATATTTTTATTTAAGAATTATTTTATTTTTCACAAATCGTTTTAATAAGTGTTATTGGAATTAATTTTTTGTTGTAATATGTTAAAATTACATTTCATACTAATTAATTAAAATTACTAGCAAATGTGGTTGGTATTTTTATTTTGTCGGAGTTTTTATAGATTATTTCAAAATTTAAAAAAACTATAAATAGAAAATAACTCTTATTCTAAATAAAATAATTTTTTTTCAATAATTATAAATTAAAAAATAATTTTTAAAGTAAATAAAAATAAGTATCAACTACTAAATGAAAAAGAATGTATATTATAGTATCAACAATTTTAATTAATATAGTTATATTATTTTAAAACTAAAATAATAAGCTAATTTTGTCACAGCTGCATGTGAGTTAAAAACTCATACCTTTACTCACTATTTTTTGCAACCTAAACTATCTCAGTTTTAGATGTGTATCACTATAGTCAAAATCACATCAACCAACTTCATGGAGACTCTGCTAGCACTATGATTGCTTAGTATGTATGTTTTTTAAATTACAGTCTTACTTCTTTTCATATAGATAGATTTATCATTTCATTTCTTAATTGTTATGAATTGTATTGCAACTCTCTTCTAATGAATCAAACCATGATACATTGGACTTTTGGTCTCTTTTGAATAGGTTCTAGAGGTGACAGTGACTTTTTTATGTTCCTTTTGCAGTTATTAACCTTGCAAGAATTTTTATGGGATGTTGACTACAAAATGTTTTAGCAAATCTGGTCATGGTTACATGTGAGTTAAAAACACATAACTTGTGCTCCTTAATTTTTCCAGCCTAAATTATCTCAATTTTAGATATGTATCATTGCAATCAAAATCACATCAACCAACTTCATGGAGACTCTGCTAGCACTGTGATTGCTTATTATGTATGTTTAATGTTGGCTTCAACCCTTACAATTTGATTAAATCATTTTGTGCATTTTGTAATTTCTAGTTATTAAATTATCTACTTTTCATGTTGGAATAGGTTACATATTAGGCTGTTCAAATCCTTGATAATAACAAGGATTACATAGTAGTAGAGCATCAATACTTCTTGAATGCTTCAAAATCTATCCATTGGTATCTACCTAGCTTGAATTTGACTTTTTTTACTGCATGCTATATTATGGGCTACATTTTTAAAACACTTCCTTCTCTACTCAAACTCTATAATACTTATTATTTCACAACCAATTATATTCCCACAAAAAAAATACTGGGAATTGTGATGACTTTTTGATGTTCCTTTTGCAGTTATTAACCTTGCAAGCATTTTTAAGGGATGTTGACTACAAAATTTTTTCTGCTTTTGCAATATGTTTCCAAAATCAACACACAAAACTTTTCTACAAAAGATTTACTCAACATTTGTGAAAAACAAGCATTCTAGCAAGCCAAGACTTTCTCAAACTGGCTTCACTATTGCTCATTATTTTGTTGATGTAAGTTTAATATTGTCTTCACCCCTTACAATTTAATTAAATCATTTTTTTCTTTCTGTAATTTCTAGTTATAAGGATTACATAGTAGCAAAGCATCAACACTTCTTGAATGCTTCAAAATGCCCTTTTCTTGCAGGACTTTTTCCTCCACTCCCAAAGGGGTCTTCAAATTCCTCATTTTTTTCTTCCATTGGTACACGATTTAAGGTATTTTGGTGCTTCACTTTCTATACATATATGATATATATTATGCTCTATTTATAGCTTACTATTATGTTTCTTGTTTTTTACAACTTCAATTTTTTAGATATGTTTTTAACAATCACCTCAATGGCCCTGTTCCAACAAGAGGATTGTTCTCAAGATTCAAATATGATAGGTATTTTTTTAATTTTATTCATTTCGTTACTTCTCATAAAGTATGAAAAAACTATCCATTGGTATCCACCTAACTTGGACTTGACTTTTTTTTATTGCATGCTATATTATGGGATATAGTTTTAAAGGAAATCTAGGACTTTGTGATGGTGTTGTGCACAATCCATGTTAAAAAATGGAATAAAATGGAATGAAATGGAAATCATTCTAGCTTAAATGATTGTTCATAAAGCAATAAGGTCTACCTTGCCATCTATGAGTTGTGGATTTGATTATATAACATGTGATGACTTAACAATCATCCAAAATAAATTATTACACTACAACCAACCATGTAGATGGCCTAGATGATGATGAAGAAGTAAATGTTATTTTTTGTGTTTCAATCAAAGTCTAATTTTGAAAAATGCTTCATGAATATTGTTATGATTGCAATTATCTAGTATGAGAGAGGATGGAAAATAAGTATAATGATTTAATGCCTCCATAAAAATCCAATTTATTTTTTCATTTACTTGTCTCAAGTCACATGCACATGGAACAAATGAAGTCTAATTTATTTTGTATTAAATTACAAAGATTATTAAATTTATGTCTTTTGGGTTTTGAATTTAATGTGCTAAGGATGTGCAAATGTCATATGGAATATAGTTTGTAAGACATGTACGTGCAAATGAAATAGACAAATTATTTAGAGAATCATAAACTTCATCTAAAACATAAACTATACAAAAAATAATTGGCGTAACCATTGCACCTCCTTTGGTGCTGCTAGTTGTATTTCAATTTTTATATAATCATGACATAAAATAACTCTTGAGTAAATAAAAAGTTAAATAATTCTTATATAATTTTAATTTTTTAAATATTTAGTTGTGTTGCAATTTTTATATATTAATGGCATGCCATTTGTGTCTTAATACTATTGTAGATATCCCTTATTTACTTAAATTTTGAGAGGTACAAGTATGATTATAATCTAAGGGGGGGATCATTATTGTTTAATATTTTTAATTTAATAAAATTCAAATTTTTTTATGAATGAAGAAAAGAGAGAATGATATGAATTTTGAATATTATAAATTTTCCTATGATTCATGTTCAATAACATGGACTTTAGGAATATTTTGTTCTTTGAATGTTTTATGAGTTTAATGTTTTGAATTTTTTTATATTTTTATGTTATTGTTATATTTTATTTAAGAATTATTTTTTCACAAATCATTTTAATAAGTGTTATTGGGATTAGTTTTTTGTTGTAATATGTTAAAAATTACATTTCCTACTAATCAATTAAAATTACTAGCAAATATTGGTTGTTATTTTATTTTATTTAGAGTATTTTATAAGAATTATTTCAAATTAGAAAAAAAATTATAAATAAAAAATAACTCTTGACTAAATAAAATATTTTTTTTGAATAGTTATAATGTAAAAAAAAATTAAGTAAATAAAAATAAGTATTAACTACTAAATGAAAAAGAATGTATATTTTTGTATCAACAATTTTAATTATTATATTTGTTGTAGCTAACACTTTCCTTTTTGTCGGATTAGCAGAGTTGTTGATGTTTTTGTTGTTTGTTCTACTGACGAGTTCCTTTTGTTTTATCTTATGTCAGCATTTTGGTGTTTTAGGTTGTCGGTTGTTATTGATTGGGTTCTTTTGTAGCTTTTTGTATTTGTAAATGGTTTAAGGTCCCTTCAAAACCTATTTTTCCTTATCAAAAATAATTTTAATTAATATATTTATATTATTTTAAAACTAAAATGACAATATTATATAAATATATTATCATAAGAAACATATATATTACCATTTTATATATTAAAAATATTCTAACATAACAAAAATAAAATAAAAAAATTAATATAATTAAAAAATAGTCTATTATTCTCAACCCATTGGGAAAGGGAAAGGTCATTGTGATTTATGCCAACACAAGACTAAAGGTTGTGTCTGCCAGTCTATCATTATACCAAATGTAAAATCTCAAGTTTGTCAACTCCATCTGCTCTGTGCATTACTCCCATGCACGATCGTGCACAAATCCCATCAACCTAGAACTCATAGTTTTAGGCTTGTTGAAATGAAGCAAGTATATATATCTCTCAGTTTTTGTTAATAAAATTTTGTGTCTTTTTAGTTTAGTTTTTCTAACAACCCTTTTCTTTGAAAGGAAGGTATCCCTTCTTCCATTGTAAGATAACATGTTAGGGACCCTACAAATACAAATGTCACTCATGCAGAGACTTCATGGATGTAGACTGTGCATCTCTAGAGTCCCATGGTTTGGATCATCTAGATATTGGAGGCAAAATTCGAAAGGGCAGACGCTTTTCTCAACTTCACTCATAAGTTGTTCAAGAAAGATCTAGGTGTTGCACTTGTAGAAGGTATCGCTAATGCAACTACTGAGCAAGTTGTGTCTACTGCAGTTGAAAGCCTTAGATCACTGGTGAGTTTGTTTCGCTCCTTAGGTAAGGTGAATTTATTTTCATGATTTTTGGTAAGCCAGTTGATGGTCGGGCTTAATCGGTGGCCAGGGTCCATTCCATTTTTTGCATTTTTGGATTCCATTTTGTTTTTGCATTTTCCTGACACACAAAACTTTGTATTGGCATATGTGTGCCTCTCAAGAGCAATATTCAGATGGAGAATTTAGATACTTGAAAGGATAATAACATTTTCTAATGTGTTTAGTTATCCTTCTTTTTTTCCTTAGGCTAATCTTTGATGGGTTTAATATTATCATTGTTAATAAATTCATCATACCATTTTTTTGGATAATTAGATGAATTAATTTAGAAAATTGACATCAATTTATGTTTATTTACTAATGAGTTATTTTATAAAAAAAATCATTTACTTAGAAGACTTTTTAAAAAAAATTAAAGAATTCTAATTAAATGAAAAAATATAATATAACTCTTAAGTAAATAAAAAACTTAATTATTAGATAGTTTTAATTTTTTTAAATATTTTATTATATTTCAATTTTTATATAATCAAGACATAAAATAACTCTTAAGTAAATAAAAAGTTAAATAATTCTTATATAATCTTAATTTTTTAAATATTTAGTTATGTTTCAATTTTTTTATATATATGGCATGCCATTTGTGTCTTACTACTATTGTATATATCCCTTATTTATTTAAATTTTGAGAGGTATAAGTATGACTATAATCTAAGGGGAGAATCATTATTGTTTAATATTTTTAATTTAATAAAATTCAAATTTATGAATGAAGAAAAGAGAAAGAAAATGATATGAAATTTGAATATTATAAATTTTCCTATGATTCATGTTCAATAACATGGACTCTAGAAATATTTTGCCCTTTGAATGTTTTATGAGTTTAATGTTTTGAATTTTTTTATATTTTTATGTTATTGTTATATTTTTATTTAATAATTATTTTTCACAAATCATTTTAATAAATGTTATTGGAATTAGTTTTTTTGTTGTTGTAATATGTTAAAAATTACATTTGATACTAATCAATTAAAATTACTAGCAAATATTGGTTGTTATTTTATTTTATTCAAAGTTTTTAATAAGATTTATTTCAAATTATAAAATATATATATATATAAATAACTCTTGACTATTTTTTTTTTTTTTGAATAGTTATAAAGTAAAAAAGTAAATTTTCAAGTAAATAAAAATAAGTATCAACTACTAAATGAAGAATGTATATTATTATTGTATCAACAATTTCAATCAATATATTTATAGCTATTTTAAAACCAAAATAATAGTCTAATTTGGTCATAGTTGCATGTGAGTTAAAAACTCATACCTTTACTCACTAATTTTTGCAGCCTAAACTATCTCAGTTTTAGATGTGTATCACTACAGTCAAAATCACATCAACCAACTTCATGGAGACTTTTCTAGCACTGTGACTGCTTATTATGTATGTTTTTGAAATTACAGTCTTACTTCTTTTCATACAAATAGATTTATCATTTCATTTCTTAATTTTTGATTAATTGTATTGCAGCTCTCTTCTGACGAATCAAACCATGATGGATTGGACTTTTGGTCTCTTTTGAATTGGTTCTAGAGGTGACAATATGTGACTTTTTGATGTTCCTTTTGTATTTATTAACCTCACAAGAATTTTTATGGGATGTTGACTACAAATTTTTTTAGCTAATCTGGTCACAGTTGCATGTGAGTTAAAAACTCATACCTTATACTCCTTAATTTTTCCAGCCTAAACTATCTCAGTTTTAGATGTGTATCACTACAGTCAAAATCACATCAACCAACTTCATGAAGACTCTGCTAACACTGTGACCACTTATTATGTATGTTTAATGTTGGCTTCAACCCTTACAATTTGATTAAATCATTTTGTGCTTTCTGTAATTTCTAGTTATTAAAGTATCTACTTTTCATGCTGGAACATGGTACATATTAGGCAGTTCAAATCGTTGATAAGAACAAGAATTACATAGTAGCAGAGCATCAATACTTCTTGAATGCTTCAAAAATCTATCAATTGGTATCCACCTAGCTAGTATTTGACTTTTTTTGTTGCATGCTATATTATGGGCTACAGTTTTAAAACACTTCCTTCTCTATTCAAACTCTATAATACTTATTATTTCACAACCAATTATATTCCCACAAAAAAAAAACAATATCAATTGTAAATTTAATTACTTTGTAGAATATCTTCATAAAAAAGATGACTCAATATATCAACCAGACCTCTGCTGATGTTCAATGTGTTTTTTGAATAGGGTCGGGCTTGGCTTCAAGAATAAGTATCTTTTTGAAAACACTAATTTTAATTGGTTGTAGAGGTGACAGTATGTGACTTTTTTATGTTCCTTCTGTAGTTATTAACCTTGCAAGCATTTTTATGGTATGTTTACTACAAAATGTTTTCTATTTTTGCAGTATGTTTCCAAAATCAACACACAAAACTTTCCACAAAAGCTTTACTCAACATTTGTGAAAAACAAGCATTCTAGCAAGCCACGACTTTCTCAAACTGGCTTCACTATTGCTCATTATGTTGTTAATGTAAGGTTAATATTACCTTCAACCCTTACAATTTAATTAAATCATTTGTTGTTTTATGTAATTTCCAGTTATAAGGATTACATAGTAGTAAAGCATCAACACTTCTTGAATGCTTTAAAATGCCCTTTTCTTGCAGGACTTTTTCCTCCACTCCCAGAGGGGTCTTCAAAGTCTTCATTTTTTCTTCAATTTGTACACGATTTAAGGTATTTTGGTGCTTCACTTTCTATACATATATGATATATTATACTCTGCTTGTAGCTTACTATTATGTTTCTTGTTTTTTACGGCTTTAATTTTTTTGATATCTTTTTTTAATCAACCACCTTAGTGGCCCTATTCCAACAAGAGAATTGTTCTCAAGATTCAAATATGATAGGTATTTTTTTAATTTTATTCATTTTGTTACTTCTCATAAAGTATGAAAAAACTATCCATTGGTATCCACCTAACTTGGATTTGACTTTTTTTGTTGCATGCTATATTATGGGCTACAGTTTTAAAGGCAATCTAGGAATTTATGATGGTGTTGTGCACAATCCATGTTAAAAAATGGAATGAAATGGAGAGAATTCTAGCTTAAATGATTGTTCATAAAGCAATAAGGTCTACCTTTCCAACTATGAGTTGTGGATTTGATTATATAACATGTAATGACTTTACAATCATCCAAAATATTATTACACTACAACCAACCATGTAGATGGCCTAGATGATGATGATGATGTAAATGTTATTTTATGTGCATCAATCAAAGTCTAATTTTAAAAAATGTTTCATGAATAATGTTATGATTGCAAATGATCTAGCATGAGAGAGGACAAAAAATAAGTATAATGATTTAATGCCTCCATGAAAATCCTTTTTTTTTTTTTTACTTGCCTCAAGTCACATGCATATGGAACAAATGAAGTCTAATTTATTCCCTATTAAATTACAAAGATTATTAAATTTATGTCATTTGGGTTTTAAATTTAATGTGCTAAGGATGTGCAAATGTCATATGTAAGATAGTTTGTAAGCCGTGTGGAAATGAAATAGACAAATTATTTAGAGAATTATAGACTTCATCTAAAACATAAACTATACAAAAAATAATCGGTGTAACCATTGCACCTCCTTTGGTGCAACTGCTAGTTGTATTTCAATTTTTATATAATCATTACATAAAATAACTCTTAAGTAAATAAAAAGTCAAATAATTCTTATATAATTTTAATTTTTTAAATATTTAGTTGTATTTCAATTTTTATATATTAATGGTATGCCATTTGTGTCTTACTACTATTGTAGATATCCCTTATTTATTTAAATTTTGAGACCTATACAAGTATAATTATAATCTAAGGGGGGGAATCATTATTGTTTTATATTTTTAATTTAATAAAAAATAAATTTTTTTATGAATGAAGAAAAGAGAAAGAAAATGATATGAATTTTGAATATTATAAATTTTCCTATGATTCATGTTCAATGACATGGACTTTAGAAATATTTTGTCCTTTGAAT
Organism: Sequoia sempervirens; assembly: GCA_007258455.2. Classification (NCBI taxonomy): domain Eukaryota; kingdom Viridiplantae; phylum Streptophyta; class Pinopsida; order Cupressales; family Cupressaceae; genus Sequoia; species Sequoia sempervirens. The sequence continues at coordinate 4,920 of VDFB02348861.1, read as the reverse complement.
GTTTTATGAGTTTAATGTACTGATTTTTTTATATTTTTATGTTATTGTTATATTTTTATTTAAGAATTATTTTATTTTTCACAAATCGTTTTAATAAGTGTTATTGGAATTAATTTTTTGTTGTAATATGTTAAAAATTACATTTCATACTAATCAATTAAAATTACTAGCAAATATTGGTTGTTATTTTATTTTATTCGAAATTTTTTATAAGAATTATTTCAAATTAAAAGATACTATAAATAAAAATAACTCTTGACTAAATGAAATATTTTTTTTGAATAGTTATAAAGTAAAAAAATTATATATTATTGTATCAACAATTTTAATTAATATATTTATATTATTTTAAAATTAAAATAATATTATTATATAAATATATTATCATAAGTAACATATATGTTACCATTTTATACATTAAAAATATTCTAACATAACAAAAAAATATTTTAATAAATAAAAATTTAATATAATTAAAGACTAATTTATTATTTCCAACTCACTGGGAAAGGGAAAGGCCACTATGGTTTATGTTGACACAAGACTAAAGGTTGTGTCTACCAGTCTTTCGTTATACCAAATGAAAAATCTCGAGTCTATCTACTCCATCTGCTCTGTGCATAACTCTTGCACACGGTCATGCACGAAGCCCATCAGCCTGGAACTCATAGCTTTAGGCTTGTTGAAATAAAGTAAGGATATATTTCTCTCCATTTTTGTTAATTAAATTTCTGGTTTATTCAATTTAGTTTTTCTTACAACTCTTTCCTCTCAGAGGAAGGCATCCTTGCTTCCATTGTAAGAATACAAATACAAATGCAACTCATGTGGAGACTTCATGGATGTAGATTGTGCATCTCTAGAGTCTCATGGTTTGGATCATCCCGATATTGGAGGAAAAATTTGAAAGGGCGGACGCTTTCTTGACTTCACTCATACATTGTTTGGGAAAAATCTAGGTGTTACGTTTGCAGAAGGCGTCGCTAATGCAACTGTTGAGCAAGTTGTGTTTGCTACAGCTAAAAGGCTTAGAGCACTGGTGAGTTTGTCTTGTTCCTTAGGTAAGGTGAATTTATTTTCATGATTTTTGATGACAATTTTTTTTCATGATTTTTGGTAGGCCAGTTGATGGTCGAGCTTAATCGATGGCCGGGGTCCATTCTTTTTTTTGCATTTTTGGATTCCATTCTATTTTTGCCTTTTCCCAACACACAAAACTTTGTATTGGCATATGTGTGCCTCTCAAGAACAATATTTAGATGGAGAATTTGGATATTTGAAAGGATGATAACGTTTTCTAATGTGTTTAGTTATCCTTCTTGTTTTTCCTTAGGCTAATATCCTTCTTTTTTCCTTAGGCTAATCTTTTATGGGTTTAATATCATCATTGTTAATAAATTTGTCATACCATTTTTTCGGATAATTAGATGAATTAATTTAGAAAATTGACAATAATTTATGTTTATTTACTTAAGATTTATTTTATAAAAAAAATCATTTACTTAGAAGACTTTTAGAAAAATTTAAAGAATTCTAAGTAAATGAAAAAAGTATAATATAACTCTTAAGTAAATAAAAAACTTAATTATTAGATAGTTTTAGTTTTTGAAAATATTTTATTGTATTTCAATTTTTATATAATCATGACATAAAATAACTCTTTAAGAAAATAAAAAGTTAAATAATTCATACATAATTTTAATTTTTCAAATATTTAGTTGTGTTTAAATTTTTATATATTATGGCATGTCATTTGTGTCTTACTACTATTGTAGATATCCCTTATTTAAATTTTGAGAGGTAAAGTATGATTATAATCTAAGGGGGGAATCATTATTGTTTAATATTTTTAATTTAATAAAATTCAATAAAAATTATGAATGAAGAAAAGAGAAAGAAAATGATATGAAATTTGAATATTATAAATTTGCCTATGATTCATGTTCAATAACATGGACTTTAGAAATATTTTTTCTTTTGAATGTTTTATGAGTTTAGTGTTTTGAATTTTTTTATATTTTTATTTTATTGTTATATTTTTATTTAAGAATTATTTTTTCACAAATCATTTTAATAAGTGTTATTGGAATTAATTTTTTGTTGTAATATGTTAAAAATTACATTTCATACTAATCAATTAAAATTACTAGCAAATATTGGTTGTTATTTTATTTTATTCAGAGTTTTTTATAAGAATTATTTCAAATTAAAAAAAAAAAACTATAAATAAAAATAACTCTTGACTAAATAAAATAATTTTTTTTCAATAATTATAAATTAAAAAATAATTTTTAAAGTAAATAAAAATAAGTATCAACTACTAAATGAAAAAGAATGTATATTATAGTATCAACAATTTTAATTAATATAGTTATATTATTTTAAAACTAAAATAATAAGCTAATTTTGTCACAGCTGCATGTGAGTTAAAAACTCATACCTTTACTCACTATTTTTTGCAACCTAAACTATCTCAGTTTTAGATGTGTATCACTATAGTCAAAATCACATCAACCAACTTCATGGAGACTCTGCTAGCACTATGACTGCTTATTATGTATGTTTTTTAAATTACAGTCTTACTTCTTTTCATATAGATAGATTTATCATTTCATTTCTTAATTGTTATGAATTGTATTGCAGCTCTCTTCTAATGAATCAAACCATGATGAATTGGAATTTTGGTCTCTTTTGAATAGGTTCTAGAGGTGACAGTGACTTTTTTATGTTCCTTTTGCAGTTATTAATCTTGCAAGAATTTTTATGGAATGTTGACTACAAAATGTTTTAGCTAATTTGGTCATGGTTACATGTGAGTTAAAAACACATAACTTGTGCTCCTTAATTTTTCCAGCCTAAATTATCTCAATTTTAGATGTGTATCATTGCAATCAAAATCACATCAACCAACTTCATGGAGACTCTGCTAGCATTGTGATTGCTTATTATGTATGTTTAATGTTGGCTTCAACCCTTACAATTTGATTAAATCATTTTGTGCTTTTTGTAATTTCTAGTTATTAAAGTATCTACTTTTTCATGTTGGAATAGGTTACATATTAGGCGGTTCAAATCCTTGATAAGAACAAGGATTACATAGTAGTAGAGCATCAATACTTCTTGAATGCTTCAAAAAGCTATCCATTGGTATCTACCTAGCTTGGATTTGACTTTTTTTTACTGCATGCTATATTATGGGCTACATTTTTAAAACACTTCCTTCTCTACTCAAACTCTATAATACTTATTATTTCACAACCAATTATATTCCCACAAAAAAAACACAACATCAATTGTAAATTTAATTACTTTGTTTGTAGAATATCTTCATAAAAAATATGACTCAATATATCAACCAAACCTCTGCTAATGTTCAATGTGGGGGTCGGGCTTGGCTTCAAGAATAAGTATCTTTTCGAAAACACTAGTTTTAATTGGTTGTAGAGGTGGCAGTATGTGACTTTTTGATGTTCCTTTTGCAGTTATTAACCTTGCAAGCATTTTTATGGGATGTTGACTACAAAATGTTTTCCACTTTTGCAGTATGTTTCCAAAATCAACACACAAAACTTTTCCACAAAAGCTTTACTCAACATTTGTGAAAAACAAGCATTCTAGCAAGCCAAGACTTTCTCAAACTGGCTTCACTATTGCTCATTATTTTGTTGATGTAAGTTTAATCTTGTCTTCACCCCTTACAATTTAATTAAATCTTTTTTTTCTTTCTGTAATTTCTACTTATAAGGATTACATAGTAGCAAAGCATCAACACTTCTTGAATGCTTCAAAATGCCCTTTTCTTGCAGGACTTTTTCCTCCACTCCCAAAGGGGTCTTCAAATTCCTCATTTTTTTCTTCCATTGGTACATGATTTAAGGTATTTTGGTGCTTCACTTTCTATACATATATGATATATATTATGCTCTATTTATAGCTTACTATTATGTTTCTTGTTTTTTACGGCTTCAATTTTTTAGATATGTTTTTAACAACCACCTCAATGGCCATGTTCCAACAAGAGGATTGTTCTCAAGATTCAAATATGATAGGTATTTTTTAAATTTTATTCATTTCATTACTTCTCATAAAGTATGAAAAAACTATCCATTGGTATCCACCTAACTTGGATTTGACTTTTTTTTATTGCATGCTATATTATGGGCTATAATTTTAAAGGCAATCTAGGACTTTGTGATGGTGTTGTGCACAATCCATGTTAAAAAATGGAATAAAATGGAATGAAATGGAAATCATTCTAGCTTAAATGATTTCTCATAAAGCAATAAGGTCTACCTTGCCATCTATGAGTTGTGGATTTGATTATATAACATGTGATGACTTTACAATCATCCAAAATAAATTATTACACTACAACCAACCATGTAGATGGCCTAGATGATGATGAAGAAGTAAATGTTATTTTATGTGTTTCAATCAAAGTCTAATTTTGAAAAATGCTTCATGAATATTGTTATGATTGCAATTATCTAGCATGAGAGAGGATGGAAAATAAGTATAATGATTTAATGCCTCCATGAAAATCCAATTTATTTTTTCATTTACTTGTCTCAAGTCACATGCACATGGAACAAATGAAGTCTAATTTATTTTGTATTAAATTACAAAGATTATTAAATTTATGTCTTTTGGGTTTTGAATTTAATGTGCTAAGGATGTGCAAATGTCATATGGAATATAGTTTGTAAGACATGTGTGGAAATGAAATAGACAAATTATTTAGAGAATCATAGACTTCATCTAAAACATAAACTATACAAAAAATAATTGGCGTAACCATTGCACCTCCTCTGGTGCTACTAGTTGTATTTCAATTTTTATATAATCATGACATCAAATAACTCTTGAGTAAATAAAAATTTAAATAATTCTTATATAATTTTAATTTTTTAAATATTTAGT
>VDFB02348860.1:0-25214 GCA_007258455.2 Sequoia sempervirens | reverse complement strand
TTTTTTTCATTACCTTTCAAAACCGGTGTGTTCCTCCTGTTATCCGTACCCCCCAATAGTTATTCCTTTTGTCTTCTCTTATTTATACTTACATCCCTCCTCCCATGTGCTTCTCTGAATTTAATTTTGTAGTTTTTTTTTTTTCCTTTTGGCTTCCTAGAAGTATCTCTCTATTCTCTATTCTCTTTTTTTATTTTATTTGTTTTTTAAATCTTTAATCTGCCTCATATCAACTCCCTATTTATTTAAATATTTTATTTCTTTTTTCATTGTTTTTGCTAATAAACCAGAAACCATCGCCCTCCTTAAATAAATTCAAATGAGACTTTTATGTGAGTTGATGGCATCAAGTATTGGTAGGAAAAAAGTTGAAACTTCTCTAAAATGCATGAAATTTGGTGAGTAGGCCTAGAATGACGTCCTTGGGTTCCTGACAAAACGATTTCACTCCAACCCTCCAAAATCTTGAGATTTTTAAATTTTTTGTAAATTCCAACACTTTTTAACAATTTCCAATTTTAAAATATCTCAAGCTAGGAAATATAGAACTTTGATTCTTTTTTCACATTTCACGTGGTACCTCTAAGAATTTCCTTGCAAAAGGATTTCTCTCAATTCCTTTCAATTTTTCATCAAATAATTTTTTAGAACTATCCATGGAGCCTTAAAACACATTTGATTTGGAAAAAACTTAGATTTTTTCAATTTTGATCAGATTTCTTGATTATTTCTACTGAAAGATGCTTGATAACACCAATGTAAACCGAAACACACACCAAAATTGAAAATTCAATTGAAATATTTTGGATGATGCGGGATCACTTGTGGACTTGTATGCTCCTGCATCAAAGAAACTGAGTAAGAATTTTGTGAGCATAGGCTCAAAAATATGGAGTTGAGTAGTTGAACTACACTTCTAGATTTTCACCAACCTACAATGAACTCCATCGCTATCCAAATCACTTCAAATCAATTTATTTCTTCTAATTTTTCTAGCATCATTCTAGAACACACACCACCTCCCCCCAACAACACTGCATCTTCTTCCTTTTTCCCCTCATGGAACCATTCCCACCTTAGCCTAACCTCCTCCATGAAATAATTTCCACTCTCCTATCCTCCTTCAATGGTTCAAACCCACCTCTAATTGACCACCTTCACCAAAATCTTGCACCATCCTCCACAATCTCTACTAGCAAATACACAACATATACAAATGCTCTTGTTCTCTATATCCATCTCCTCTTCTACCATCTTATCTAAACACAAAATAACATCATAAAACTGATTCACCTCATCTTCATTTGTAGCTACAACATAAAATTTCACTACATCTTTGGCATCATCATTAGCTGCAACCTTTTGTTCATCTCTCTTCACTGCAACAATGAGATTTGGCATACATTATTCCTCAATTTCCAACATTTTTTCCAACAAATATTTTTTGCCATGCTCTACTCATGCAACATCTTCACTGATCACTTCTTTCTTTTCTTCTTTTTCCTCCATTCCTTCCTCATGGCATGTCTTTAGTACTTCTTTGATGGGGGCTGTTCTGACAGCTTATTCTCTACTTTCATCTTTTCTATCCTTTTTTTTCTTCTCACTTTTCTTCACCAATATCTTCTCATTTTTCCAATTCTCTTCTCCAAATTCTCGATCCTCATCTTAATTTTTTCCACTTCTTCATGAACCATCTTTCCCAATCACTCAAACTTTTCATTTTCCTCATGCTGCCAATACTCCTCACCACCCATCTCATATTTTCTATTGCAATATTCCACAATTCTTAGCTAATGCAATGTGCCATCATACTCAATCTATAAAAAAAATTCCTTTGCAGCTTCAAGCTCTCTCACTACTCAGGACTCCTCTTGCTTGCAACAATTCTAACAAGCTTCCTCCCTATCGCCTTCTTTCTTCCACTCTACCCTTCATTCTTGACGTGGACTGTTGCATGTTCAATAGTCTATCCACATAATTAGGATCATAGGCTTTGATATCAATTTATGTAGATTAAAATACTCTTTTCCCTTCACTCCAAAACAAGCTATCCATAATTCACATTTATCAATAGAAAATACATTGCCCAAAATTGCAATGAAAATCTATCCTTTGTTTGAATTCATAAATTAAAAGTTTTCACAACTTCACACTCAAATAATTACTTAAATGGACAATGGAATTTTTTAATCAAATTCAAAAACCATAATAATACAATTAATACAAATCAATCTATTTATCATTATCTAGTTCACAATCATACAATTGAACAATTTGCATTTTACTCTATATCATCCTTTCTTCTCTTTTCTTCCACACTACAATGCAATTATTATACCCTCTCAACACATTCCTATGCTTGTTCAACTGTAATACATCCCTCCCTTTTCCTTTGTACAATGATTTTTGTAGTTTCCTTGCACATTCTACTCTCTTCCACGTGTGACCAGTAAAGGAAAGCAACTGAGAATTTTTTTTATTTTTATTAGTTTGGAATCTTAACTCTCTATCCTATGCATCCTCTCCCCATTTTTTTTTTTTCTATGCCTCTAGCTCATGCTACCTCTATCATCTTCAAAACTCCACAAAGACCATTCTCTCTTGGTTGCACCTCTCATTAGAAAGGTCCAATCTAAAGTTTTTTTCATTATCTTTCAAAAATGGTGCATTCATCATATTATTCATAGTCCGCCCAATAGCTCCTCCTTTTTTCTTCCCTTATCTAAACTTGCATTCCTCCTCCCACATGCTTCTTTGAATTTTTTTTTGTAGTTTTAAAATTTGTCCTTTTGGCTTCCTAGCAATCTCTCTTTATTCTTTGTTTTTATTTTGTTTATTTTTTAAATATTTCATCTACCTCATATTGTCTCCCCTATTTATTCAAATATTTTATTTCTAATTTCTTTTTTTTTTTTTGCTAATAAACTAGGAACCATTTCCCTCAAAATCATTTCAAAGGAGACTCATTATGTGAATTGATGGTGTCAAGTGTCGATAGGAAAAAAATTGAAACTTCTCTACATTGCATGAAATTTAACGAGTAGGCTTGAAATGATGTCCTCAAGTTCCCTACAAAATTATTTCACTCCATCCCTCAATAATCTTGATGTTTTTAATTTTTTTGTAAACTACCAAAAATTTTAAAAAAATTTCCAACTTTAAAATATCTTAAACTAGGAAAGATATAACTTCAATTATTTTACCACATTTCATGTGGTACCTCTAATAATTTCCTTACAAAAGGATTTCACTTGATTCCTTATGAGTTTTCTAAAATTATTTTTTGAAAACTATCCATGGAGCCTTAAAACAATGATTTGGCAAAAACTTGGAATTTTGCAATTTCGATTAGATTTCTTGATTCTTGTTATTGAAAGATACCTGAAAACACCAATGCAAACCAAAAAACACAAAAAAATTGAAAATACATCATTAAATGTTTTTTGACAATGCAAGATCGCTTGTGGACTCAAATGCCCCTACATCAAACACATCATGTAAGAATTTTGCGAGAATAGGCTTAAAAAGGTGGAGTTGAGTAGTCAAACTACTCTTCTAGGTTGCCACCAACCTACAATGAACTCCATTGCTATTTTAAGCACTCCAAATCAATCTTTCTTCTGGCTTTTCTAGCATTGTGCTAGAACATGCACCACCTCCCTCCAACAACACTACATCTTCTTCTCTCTTTTTTCTTGTGGACTCATGTCCACCATAGCCTGACCTCCTCCACCAAATACTCTCCACTCTCCTATCCTCCTTCAGGGGTTCAAACCCACCTCTAACCAACCACGTCCACCAAAATATGGCAACATCCTCCATAATCTCTACTAGAAAATACATAGCATCTACAACATGCTTTTTTTCTCTATCCATCTCCTCTTTTACCATCTTATCTAATAAAAAAATAACATCATAAAAATTATTTACCTCATATACATTTGCAGCTACAACATCAAATTTCACTGCAACATTTTTGACATCAATGCCAGTTGCAACCTCTTTTTCATCTCCCTTCAGTGAAACAATGAGCTTCGACATCCATTCTTCCTCAATTGCCAACATTTGTGTCAACAAATCTTCTTCACCATGATCTACTACTACAAGCACTTCGTTGATAACTTATTTTCTTCATTTTTCTTTATGCCTTCCTCATGGCATCTCTTCAAGCTGCAACTTCTTTGACAGGGGTTGCTCTCACATCTTTTTCTCTACTTTCCTCTTTTCTATTCTTGTTTTCTTCTCACTTTTCTTCACCAATGTCATCTCACTTTTTCCAATTCTCTTCTCCAAATTCTTGATCCACATTTCAATTTTTTCCACTTCTTCATGAACCATATTTCCCATCGCCTCAAAATTTTCATTTTCCACCTCCCAATACTGCTCCCCAAAAAATTTTCTCACAGGTCTCTTCATGAACAATCCCATATTGTTTATTGCAATATTCCACAATTCTCACCTCATGGAATCTACCATCATACTCAATCTACAAAAAAAAAATCCTTTGAGGCTTCAAGCTCTTGCACTGTTCAGGAGTCCTCTTACCTTTAACAACCCTCACAAGCTTCTTCTCTATCACCTTCTTTCTTCCACTCTACCCACCAGTCTTGGTGTGTATTTCCTCATGGTAGATGGTTTATCCATAGGATCAAGATCACAGGTTTTGAAACCAATTGATGTAGATGAAAAGATTCTTTTCACTTCACTCTAAAAAAAGCTATGTGTAACTCACATTTATCAATAGACAACACCTTGCCCAAAATTGCAATGAAAATCTATCCTTTATTTGAATTCATAGATTACAAGTTTTCATAAATTCACACTCAAATAATTACTTTAATGGACAATTACATTTTTCAATCAAATTTGAAAACCATAATAATATAGTGAATCCAAATCAATCTATTTATCATTATGTAGTTCACAGTCATACAATTGAACAATCTATATTTAATGAGCTATATCATCCTTTCTTCTCTTTTCTTCCACACTGTAATGCTATTTTTCTACCCTCTTAGCACCTTCCTATGCCTATTGAACCATCATACAAGCCTCCCTTTTCCTCTATACAATGATTTATGTAGTTTCCTTGCACATTCTAGTCTCTTCCATGTGCAACCAACAAAGCAAAGAAACACTTTTTTTTTCTTTTTATCTATTTGAAATATTAACTCTCTATCCTATGCATCTTTCCCTATGTATTTATATTATTCCTCTAGCTCATGCTGCCTCTATCATCTTCAAAACTCCACAAAGACCATTCTCTCTTAGTTTCAACTCTCATTGGCAAAGTCCAATTTGAATTTTTTTTCATTATCTCTCAAAAATGGTGTGTTCCTCCTATTATTTTCCCCAAATAGCTCTTCCTTTTGTCTTCTCTTATTTATACTTGCATCCCTCCTCCCACATGCTTCTCTAATTTTTTTTTTTGTAATTTTAAAATTTGTCCTTTTGGCTTCCTGGCAAACTCTCCATATTCTCTATTTATTTATTAAATATTTGATCTACCTCATCTCATCTCCCCTGTTTATTTAAATGTTTTATTTCTTCATCTTCTTTTTTATAATAAACCAGCAACCATTGTCATCCTTAAAATCAATTCAAAGGAGAATGATTATGTGAATTGATGGTGTCAAGTATTGGTAGAAAAAAAATTGAAACTTCTCTTAATTGCATAAAATTTGGTGAGTAGGCTTGGAATGATGTCCTTAGGTTCCTTGCAAAATGATTTCTCTCCAGCCCTCCAAAATCTTGAGATTTTATTTTTTTTTTGTAAACTACCAACATTTTTTAACAAATTTCCAACTCTAAAATATCTAAAACTAGGAAGGATATAACTTCAATTATTTTCACTCATTTCACATGTTACCTCTAAGAATTTCCTTGAAAAATTATTTCACTAGATTCCTTATGAGATTCCTAAAAATAATAGTGAAAACTATCCATGGAGCCTTAAAACAATGATTAGATAAAAACTTGGACTTTTGCAATTTTGATCAAATTTCTTGATTCTTGCTATTGAAAGATGCTTGAAAACACCAATGTAAACCAAAACACACATCAAGAAGGATCACTTGTGGACCCAAATTCTCTTGCATCAAACATGTTAGATAAGAATTTTGTGAGCATAAGCTCATAAAGGTGGAGTTGAGTAGTCAAAATTCTCTTCTAGGTTGCCACCAACCTACAACAAACTCCATCATCATCCAAAGTGCTCCAAATAAATATTTCATCTTGTTTTTCTAGCATCATGCTATAACATGCACCACCTCCCTCCAACAACATTGTATCTTATTCAGTTTTTGCATCATGGATGCATGTCCACCATAGCCTGAACTCCTTTCCCAAATACTCTCCACTCTCCTATCCTCCTTTGAGGGTTCAAACCCACCTCTAACCAACTACCTTCACCAAAATCTTCCAACATCCTCAACAATCACAACTAACAAATACACAACATCTACAACATGCTCTTGTTCTCTATCCATCTCCTCTTCTACCATCTTATTTGAAAATAAAATAACATCATAAAAATAATTTACCTAACCTTCATTCGCAACTACAACATCAAATTTAATTGTGGCATCTTCGACATCATTGTCAGCTACAACCTTTTGTTCATCTCCCTTTGCTGCAACAATGAGCTTTGAAATACATTCTTCCTCAATTTCCAACATTTTCTCTAACAAATCTTCTTCACCATGCTCTACTATTGCAACCTCTTTATTGATCACTTGTTTTCTTTCTTCCTTTTTCTCCACTCCTTCCTCATGGCATATCTTCGCTACAACTTCTTTGAAAAGGGTTTCTCTCACATATTTTTCTCTACTTTCCTCTTTTCTATCCTTGTTTTCCTTCTCACTTTTCCCCACCAATGTCTTCTCTTTTTTTTCAATGCTCTTCTCCAACTTCTCAATCATCATCTCAATATTTTCTATTTCTTCACGAACCATCTTTCCCATCACTTCAAATTTTTCATTTTCCACCTTCTCCCAATATTTCTCCCAAAAGAAATTTCTCACGGGTCTCCTCATGACCCATCCCCATCTTTTCTACTACAATATTCAACAATTCTCACCTAATGCAATCTATGATCATACTCATTTTATAAAAAAAATTCCTTTGCAGCTTCAATCTCTCTCACTATTCAAGACTCCTCTTACCTACAACAAACCGCATGAGCTTCTTCTCTATTGCCTTCTTTCTTACACTCTACCCACCAATCGTAGTGTGGACTACGTCATGTTCGACGATCTATCCACATGCTCAAGATCACAGGCTCTAATACCAAATTGATACAAATGACAATGCTATTTTCCCTTCACTCTAAAACAACCTATTCATAATTCACATTTATCAATCAACAATACCTTGGCCAAATTTGCAATGAAAATCTATCATTTTTTTGAGTTCACGGATTACAAGTTTTCATAACTTCATACTCGAATAGTTACTTCAATGTACAATTACATTTATTAATAAAATTCAAAAACCATAATAATTTAGTAAATACAAATGAATATATTTATCATTATCTAGTGCACAGTCATACAATTGAACAATCTACATTTTACTCTATATCATCCTTTCTTCTCTTTTCTTCCACACTACAATAATATTATTCTACCCTCTCAACACCTTCCTATTCTTGCTCAACCATCGTACACCCCTCCCTTTTCCTCTATACAATTCTTTCTTTAGTTTCCTTGCACATTCTACTCTCTTCCACATGTAACCAACAAAGGAATGCAACTTAGAACTCCACAAAGACCATTCTATCTTGGTTGCACCTGTCATTAGCAAAGTCCAAGCTGAAGGTTTTTTCATTATCTTTCAAAAATGGTGCATTCCACCTATTATTCATAGCCCTCCAATAGATATTCCATTTTTCTTCCCTTATTTATACTTGCATCCCTCCTCCCACATGCTTCTCTGAATTTTTTTTTGTAGTTTTAAAATTTTTCCTTTTGGCTTCCTAGCAGTCTCTCTCTATTCTCTATTTTTATTTTATTTATTTTTTAAATATTTAATTTTCCTCATATCATCTCCCCTATTTATTTTAATATTTTATTTCTTATATTATTTATTTTCGTAATAAACCAACAACCATCACCCTCCCTAAAATCAATTCAAAGGAGATTGATTATGTGAATTGATGACATTAAGTGTTGGCAGGTGAAAGATTGAAACTTTTCTAAATTGCATGAAATTTGTCAGCTAGGCCTAGAATGATGTGTTGGTATGTTGAGATTGATCATGCTATGTTGTACACCCCTACATGTATCCTCGCCGGGGTTTGGGGTCGGGTGGGGGTTCAAGGGCGGCGGCCCCTAAGAAAAAAAAATTCCCAATTTTTTTGTGTGGTCATAGAAAAAGGAAAAATCACCGAAAAAGAATAAAAATGACTTTGTAAAACACTAATTTCTAGAAGCTTCTAAAAGGATTGTTCTAAGGGGTTGGGATGGTATTACAGTATGTAGAAAAAGGTGATTGTTTGCAAGATTGTAATAAATTTTGCACTAGATAATAAAATCATTGGATGGCTATGGTTTTGTGGATGTAGCCCAGATTGGGTAAACCACGTTAAATTCTTTGTGTTGTCTTGTTTCTACTATAATTTTTTACGTGTTTTATTTCTCTATTTTATTTCTTTGTTTTATTGATCAAATCTGCATTTAATTGTTAGATATCTACTTCTAACCCTAACATGATGTCCTTAGATTCCCTACAAAATGATTTCACTCTATTCCTCCAAAATCTTGAGATTTTTAATATTTTTGTAAACTACCAACACTTTTTAACAAATTTCAACTTTAAAATATCTCAAACTAGGAAAGGTATAACTTCTATTCATTTTGCACATTTCATGTGGTACCTCTAAGAATTTCCTCGCAAATGGATTTCACTTGATTCCTTATTAGTTTTCTAAAAATAATTTTTGAAAGTTGTCTATGGAGCCTTAAACCAACAATTTGGAAAAAACTTGGATTTTTACAATTTCAATCATATTTCTTGATTCTTGGTACTGAAATATGCCTAAAAACACCAACGTAAACTAAAACACACTCCAAAATTGAAAATTCAACTAAAATATTTTTCGACAATGTAGGATTGCTTGTGGACCCAAATGCTCAAGTGCATCATAGGCTCACAAAGGTGAAGCCGAGTAGTTGAACTCCATCACTAAAATTCTTATCCAAATCGGATAAGAATTTTGTGATCATAGGCTCACAAAGGTGCAACTGAGTAGTTGACCTACTCTTCTAGGTTTCCACCAACCTACAATGAACTCCATCACTCTCCAAATAGCTCCAAATCAATATTTCTTCTACTTTTTCCAGCATTGTGCCAAAACATGTACCACCTCCCTCCAACAATACTACATCTTCTTCCTTTTTTCCCTCATGCACCCATGTCCACCATAGCTTTACCTCCTCTTCCAAATACTCTCCATTCTCCTATCCTTCTTCCAGGGTTCAAACCAAATTCTAACCAACCACCTCCACCAAACTATTGCAACATCCTCCATAATCTCTACTAGAAAATACACAACATCTATAACATGCTCCTGTTCTCTATCCATCTCCTCTTCTACCATCTTATTTTAAGACAAAATAGCATCATAAAACTAATTTACCTCATCTTCATTCATAGCTACCACATCGAATCTCACTATGACATCTTCGACATCATCATTAGTTGCAACCTTTTGTTCATCTCTCTTCACTACAACAATGAGCTTTGGCATGCATTCTTTGAGAATTTCCAACATTTGCACCAAAAAAATTTATTTTCCATGCTCTATTGATGCAACCTCTTCACTGATCATTTCCTTCTTTTCTTCCTTTTTCTCCATACCTTCCTTGGCATGTCTTTGCTACAAATTCTTTGATGGGGGTTGCTCTCTTGTCTTTTTCTCTACTTTCCTCTTTTTTATCCTTGATTTTCTTCTCACTTTTCTTCACCAATGTCTTCTCATTTTTTCCAATGCTCTTGTCAAAATTCTCAATCTTTTCCACTTCTTCACAAACCATCTTTCCCATTGCCCCAAAATTTTCATTTTCCACCTTCTCCCAATACTATTCCCAAAAAAATCTTCTCACGGGTCTCCTTATGACCCATCCCATCTTGGATATTGCAATATTCCACAATTCTCACCTCATGAAATCTACCATCATACTCAATCTATTAAAAAATTCCTTTGCGACTACAAGCTCTCTAGCTACTCAAGTCTCCTCTTACTTGCAACAACCCTCATGAGATTCTTCTCTACTACCTTCTTTCTTCAACTCTACCCATCAATCATGGTGTGGACTTTCTCATGTTTGGTGGTCTATCCTCATACTTAAGATCATAGTCTCTGCTACTAATTGACATAGATGACAATACTCTTTTCCATTCACTTTAAAACAAGCTATCCATAATTCACATATATCAATAGACAATACCTTACCCAAACTTGCAATGAAAATCTATCCTTTATTCGAATTCATAGATTACAAGTTTTCACAACTTCGCACTTGAATAATTTCTTGAATGGAAAATTAATTTTTTCAATCAAATTCAAAAACTATAATAATATAGTGAATACAAATCAATCCATTTATCATTATCCAGTTCATAGTCATACAATTGAACAATCTACATTTTCCTCTATACCATCCTTTCTTCTCTTTTCTTCCACACTGTAATGCTATTATTCTACCCTCATCACCCCCCTATGCCTACTCAACCATCATAAACTCCTCCATTTCCCTCTATACAATGATTTTTGTAGTTTCATTGCACATTGTACTCTCTTCCACGTGCAGCTAGCAAAGGAAAGCAACTCAAAAAAAATTGTTTTCTATCTGTTTGGAATGTTAACTCTCTATCCTATGCATCCATTCCCCATTTATTTTTGCTATGCCTCTAGCTCATGATTCCTCTATCATCTTCAAAAATCCTCAAAGACCATTCTTTTTTGGTTGTACCTCTCATTGGAAAATTCCCATATGAAGATTTTTTCATTATCTTTATAAAATAGTGTGTTCCTCCTATTATTCACAACCCCCCAATAGCTCCTTTTTTATTCCCTTATTTATACTTGAACCCCTCCTCCCATGTGCTTCTCTAAAAAAAATTGTAGTTTTAAAAATTTTCCTTTTGGCTTCCTAGAGTCTCTCTTATTCTCTATTTTTAATTTATTTATTTTTTAAATCTTTAATCTACCTCATATCATCTCCCCTATATGTGTGTGTATATATATATATATATATATATATTGCTAATAAACCACAACCATCACCCTCATTAAAATTAATTTAAAGGAGATTGATTATGTGAATTGATGGTGTCAAGTGTCGGTAGGGGAAAAATTGAAACTTCTCTAAATTGCATGAAATTTGGCAAGTAGGTCTAGAATGATGTCCTTGGGTTCCCTATAAAATTATTTCATTCTAGCCCTCTAAAATCTTGAGATTTTTAAAATTTTCGTAAACTACCAACACTTGTTAAGAAATTTCTAACTTTAAAATATCTCAAACTAAGAAAGATATAACTTCAATTTTTTTTGCACATTTCACATGGAACCTCTAAGAATCCTTGCAAAAGAATTTCACTCGATTCCTTACAATTTTTCTAAAAATAATTTTTGAAAATTGTTCGTGGAGCCTTAAAAGAACAATTTGGGAAAAACTTGGATTTTTGCAATTTCGATTAGATTTCTTGATTCTTGCTACTAAAAGATGCCTCAAAATACCAATGCAAACCAAAACACACACCAAAATTGAAAATGCAACTAAAATATTTTTAGACGATGCAGGATCGCATGTGAACCCAGAGGCTCCTGCATCATTGCTTTTGACCCCAAGCTATGAAGTGGTGAGGTCACAAAAATTACACAACTTAACCATCACAGCATGGCATTATTAACTATATTTGATTAAAAAATATTAATAATATATAGAAGTATCTCGTGAAATAGTTTCAAATTTTCTATTCAGTATTATTATACTTCTAAAAACTCTTTATTACTACTTATTATATTTTTAAAGTTTTCTTTGAAATATTATTTAAAAATTTGAGAATAATTTTAATGACATTTTAATATTAAAATTAAAAATTATATAATTAAAAAATTATTTACACAAAAGTAAAGTCATCTACTTTTTCATTATTATATTTTTATCTTCAAAATGAATATATGAATTATTTGACAATAACTTCTTTGTATATTTTTTTAATGAAAAAGTAAATAAATTTATTATAAAAATAAGTTAAAAAGCAAGATAATATTCTCTTCTATTATACAATGCATGTCATGTGTTATGTGTGAGAATAATTTTAATTGTAATTTTAATATAATTTAGATTCTAGTTAAAAATAGCTTGATAAAAATTAATCATGATTAATCTATTATAACATTTTTATGATGATAATTTTAATATGAAGGTAATTTTTGTAAGTCTTATTGTTATCTACTACAAATTAATGATATTTATTAAATCTTCTCTTCATACATGTTTTCTCCCCCACTATTTCTCCACCATGGTAATGGTTTTGTATTAATCATCCTTACCAGGTAAATTTTAAGGGTTAATAGGATTGAAGGTAATTTATTTTCTAAATAACATCAATAATTTGAAGAATTGTATTGCCCCTTCATGGACTATTGAATCTTTGATTAGGGACTCTATTGATATTCTAAAATCTTTTGATGAATATTACATTTCTCATATTTTGAGAGAAGGAAATGAATTAACTGATGTATTCACTAATCTTGGAGTTAGAGGTGTTATGGAATGGGGTGTGAATGACCCCCTCCCTATTGAGGCAATAACAAGTATTAATCATGATTGCCAAATTTGAATTGTTTGATGATTTATTATGGCTTGGGGTATGCATGAATATCTTCACATGGTTGGTGAGTATGTGGAGGGACGGTAAGCCATATTTGAAATGAGCTAATGGTATAGTGGTTGATATCTATAGGGAATGGAACTCAATGATCATTATTTTCCCCTACCTTAATTTTGTTTTCACACGGATTTTGGGCTTTCTTTGTATCGCCTTCTCAAGGTTTATCCTCATAGTGTTCAAATCTCTCAAGATTATTGACTCTACAAATTCTATAGACATGGTAGGTGATAGGAACCATGTGGAGACATTCTCTTGTGAAGCCATCAAGAAGAAGCTGGAGGTTTGGTAGGTGTTAGAGAAAGTTGGGTTGACTCCATAATTCAAGAGACTGCATGGTACAAACCCACAAATAATGACATTATTTGTAAAAGCATGGAACAATAGGGTGTTGAAGTTGGGTAGAACATAGTTTGATGTAAATGAAGATTTTATAGTAAATATCACTAGGTTTCCTATGGATGGAATGAAAATTTTTAGAGATAATAAATCACTGATTGTCATGCAATTTTTTTTCAAAGGGGATGAAGCTAAAGACCTGAAGATGATGAAGAGTGGGAGTTACTAGAGGAGCTCTCTCAAGGCACTTTGGGGAGATGTGGCCAAGGAACTCATGTGATATATCACCCTGGAAGGGAGCTTCTTTGTTGTAAATTCTTACCACTTCCTTATGTTTAATCATTTATGCCAAAAAAAAAAAATCATTTCCTTCTTATCTCTTAGCGTTGCTAGATTCTCGTCTCAAGGACCATAAGAGGAACCCCAAAAATTCAGTTCTACATGTGGGGATTATCCTTTTAATTTTTAAGTATGCTAAATCTTTTGAGGTGGCTAATCTGATTCCTACCCCTAAGGGTAAGCAGTTAAAGCTAGTGGAGGAGTGTGATATAGTCTTTGAAGAGGAATTGGTTAGTAAAAAAGAGAAGAAGAGTAAACTTGTCTTGGAAAAGGAGTCACAATCTGAAGAGGATGTGGAATATTCCCCAGACTTTATTGCTTCCATGGAGGTGGCTCCACAACCCCCTATAGCGAGGAAGTCTAAGAAAGGGGTGTCAAGCCCTAACAAGGGTTATGTGACTTGCAGTGACGAGGTGGCTACGAATTTGTTGAGTACTTGCTTGAAGGAGAAGAATGAATTGTATGGTGAGACATCACCATTGCCCCCTATGACAAAGTAGAAAAAGGAGCTTGAGGTGGGAAGTAAGAAGAAAGTAGTTTTAAGGTCTGTGAGTCATGTGTTGGAGAGGAATTCTCCCCTCAAGATCATAGGAAAATAGGGTGATGATGATTCCCTAGTTGTGAACCTGAATATGCAGAAGAAAGGAAAGGTTGTGGTTGAAGGTGGACAGGATGTTGTGGCCACCTCAGTTGTGGACTTGGATCAATAGAAGAAAAGAAAGGTTGTGGCTGAGGAGATTGTAGACTCCATTCATAAAATCAAAATGTCAGTTGTTGCTGGGAAGGGTAATAAAATCTCTTCCAGTCAGGACAAGATAAGCTCCTCTTAGGAGGATGATGCTATGGATAAGAGGGTTTTCAACTTTGATAGGGAAGATATTTTTGATGTTCTAGGAACTAATAGAGAGGGTTCCATTGTTCTATTCAAATTGTTCAAATGGGTGTTCTATGAACTTAATATGACAAATGTTAAAGTAAGGGGTGCTATGAGTAAATTTGATGAGTCTTCAGTTCAGAACTAGATTGTTGAACTATTTAAATCCTTGAATATTGTGGTGGAAAAAACACTTAAGATGAAGCAAAATTTGCAAGGTAGAATTATCACCCTGGAGGATCAGCTGGAGATGATTTGTGCTAGCATGGTCAAGGGTGGGGAGGGAACTAAATCTATAGCTAATTTTGAGTCTTTTGGTCTTAACTCTCCTTTTGTTAGTGCCAAGAATCACAAGGAAATTTTTCATGTTGAAGAGATTGGTGTTGGTGGCAAGCTGATGGAGGAAGAGGTTTCTGTTGATAAGGGTGTGTTGGCAAAACAAGAGTAGACAACTAAGAGGGTGGTGAATCAATTGTCCCAAAAATTAAAAAAATATTTTCCTTATCAAATTTATTTTGAGATCTAATTATTAAGCATGAAAACATAGATCATTAACACATCAGAAACACACATAACACCAAGATTTTTACGTGGAAACCCTATTAGGGGAAAAACCACGGTAGAGGTTAGTCCACAAGATTATACCCTATTAAAAGTATAATTAAAATGAAATATGGGGAATACAATTGCATTCAGGTACACTACCTAGAGCTCACTGTTCAATTACAAAGGAAGACACATTGTCTTACTAAAAGATTTAGATTAAGGCCATCTACAAGGATTTGAACTGATAAAATAGCATCTTCTAATGCCTTATCATAGTTCTAGTTAAGTGCATGAACAACTCTTCACTCTTCTTCACTTTTATTCACACTCTGCTCTTCCTTCAAATGATTAGGACATTATTCACACATACAAACATGCTCGCAAACTTCAATTCAAATAAACAACTACTCTTAAATAGCTGCAACAAAAAAATTCACCACTACAAGTTGGCCATAAAGAAATAATAAAATGAATATAACTGTCGGCCCAAATCATTCATAGTAATCAATGCATATAAACTAAAGTCAACCATAAATTAGTGAGGACCTAAATCAACATCTTCAACATGAAAAAAATTCAATTAAATTCTCCTTGAAGATACACAAAACGCTTCAACACCATGTCAGCTAGGAACATGAAAAATATGAACACGCAAGAGAAAATTGCCAACCATAATCACAACAATAAATGCAAATGTGCAAAAAAGATAGAGTACAATCTAGAAGCATACACAAACATTAAGAACCAATATAGAAGCATCTAAAACAACTAAACTAATAGAAATAGCCTCATCTTCAATAGGAACACTAACTGAAGAAACCAAAAAACTATCTGAATGAAAATCTTCATAACTCGATCAACTCTTCATGTGGATCTCTGAAACTCAACATGGATAAACTAGATACAATTAGAAAGAAACCCTTTAGTCCACAACCTTTGATCTTCAATGTATAGAACATACCACCATACTAAACTTCACTTAACCATTAACAACCTGCAACTCATTTCTTTACAATTTTCTCAATATGGGTAAGTGCACCAATTTGTGACACAATTTAGGTGTCAAATTATAAAAAAATTCAAAAAAAGGCCAAAATTGGCCATTTGGTGCACACCAAATTTGGTGAGTGCCAAATGGAAAAAGAAAAATAAAAAGCCCAAATCATATTTCAAACCCTCATTTATCTTCAACCCCTGGCTTGGCTTGGATGATTAGAGGCCTACAACTTGAGCTCACTAAATATCATCCATTATTTGCATCATTAGCTTGCTATCTTTCATGGGGATGCCACCAACACATTAGAGACGTTGAAGATTGTGAAGAGGTATGTATTTTTATTCAATTCATTTTGAATTTGATTTAGAATGTTGATTGAAATAGGTTTTTATAATAAAATTTTGTTCTAATTATCAAGGAATGAATCTCCACCTCAAAAATTTGAGAATTCACAATCACCCTCTTAGAAAGAGCCTCCTATTCAAGAACAACATCAAACCCCACCATCAATTCATAGGAATCCTCAAGGAACACAAGAAAATATTCTAAATCAAATTGAAAACAATAAAAGAGATATTGAATAATTAATTGGAAGATTAACCAAGCATGTCGAAACACACCCTTATAGGAGAGGGATTGTTGAATCATTGAAGGCAATTGTATCTCATGTAGGAGAAATGAGTGAGAAAATAATTTTTTGGTCAAATAAGAGGCATGAGTTGAGACAATACTATGCTAAAGGTTTGTCATATGTAGATGTTTAAAAACAAAAATTAGCAAAGCCAACTTGTGTGCCCTATTTACAGAATCAAAAACCAACACACCTTTTTCTCATACATGCAAGAGGTTCCCCATCCATTGGTGCAACCGTGAGTTAATTAAAAATAAAATTTGGAAGTGGTGGTGGATGGTATTTGACCAACCTCCATGCTAACCATGAGGTACCACAATACTTTTTGAGGAAACTGTATTGTGAGTTTATCCTCAATAAGATGCAAAATTATTTTGGCATCTTAGAATTTTTGGGTAGAGATGGGGGATCCACACATGATTGAATAGTTGCACGAAGTAATCCATAGTTGGCACCGAGACCCTTGGCCAAACCCATGGTGGAGCATGTCATTGTTCCTTCCATTGTAAAGGATAGTGTAGAGGTGGACATGTTGGAGTCAACTGGATCACTCACCTAGACCATTTTATAGTGTGTGAGGCCTCTAGTAGAGCTTGGTGTGGAGGAGATATGTAGGCCCTAAGCTAAACCCCACCATTGTGGCACTTGTGGTGTAATTTGCACATATGATTATCAGAGTGCTTGGGATGTAGCTGCACATCCTACATTAGTTGTAGAGGTGATGGCTTTCACAAATGATTTCTTGAATGATACATTCAAAATTGACAATTAGGTAAAATTCATCAAGTTCATTTAATGTTGTTTATTAAAATATATTTTAAAATTTAAGAATAAGTAAATTAGTAAAATTTCAATTTGATGAAATTTCAGGGTTGGAGTGTTCATGAGACATTCCCCTTTCCTACAAACCCTTATTCATTCTTGGCATTGATTCCATAGGTATGCAACTAGTATTAAAGATATTATTATTGCATTTGAACTATTGAATTTTATATTTGAATGTTTGTCTCATAACATGGTTTGGATTTCAAACAGTTTCCTAGTGGACCTTTGACCTCCACACATCACAATTCATTTCCTCAAGGACCTTACACTCAGGGAGCCTTTATTCAATAATGGTGTTGTAAAACAATGTTAGCTAGTTTTCATAATTTTGCATATACAAATCTAAAAAATTGATGAGAAACATAAACATTGCATTTGTATTCCTTGATTGTATCACATTATCTTCTCCTAATTCATTTTTTGTTCCTTTATTCCTTCCTAATCCAATCTCATTAACATTTAATTACTCTTTCATTTACCATTTGTAGATGTTAACATCAGACAACCTGGTGATGTTGGTGGCACGATGGACCATGGAGTTGTTACATCAATAGCCAGTTCTGATCCATTGAGAGAGATACACAACAAATATGTTGATTTGATATTATATTTTCTCTTTTATGGTCTATTATAGAAAATTTTCACGATACTTTTGTGTAGCTTACTTTAAATCTTGATGGTTGCTACAAGTGGTTGTCACTTCAGATCATGGATGTAGTAATGATGTAAATGTGAATGATGACTATTTGTATGAGGCAAGTGATTATATTTTTTTATATGTCGTTTCACAATTTAATTTTTGTGTATTAACATCTTTACATTTTATGGTATCAGTTGAAGGTCCAGAGTGAAGAGAGGAGGACTAGCGAGCATGTGTGAAAGACCAAAGAACCAATAGTCACTCCATCCAGCTCAATTTTGAAGGCAGTACGAGATTTATTTCCTTCCCCTAGAGGGAAATGATTGTATTAGGGTCGTTTGTTGTATTCCTGTGGCATTTTAGAACATATTTTTTTTACAGCGATATATACATGACATTTTATGTCCATAATATGGCTCCTTTGTCTAAGCCTATATGGCTTTTTTGGATATATTCTATATACTTTTATCAATATATATCATTGTATATACCTTACAACTTTTTGATTAAAAAATATTTTGCTACTGCCATTCTTGAATTATGTTGTCATGTGTATTGTGTAAATTGTATGCTTGAATGTTGTAGCCATGGATTTTTTTACATATAATGCTTAATTAATTAATGTTGATTGCTCAATAAGCTCCATCTAAAGCGTATTGTGTAAATAAGCTCTATTCCTGGTGGTTTGTATCCTTTGGAATGCTTCAATTACTTGTGCCTCACTTATTCGCATGTATGCTTCACTTATTCACATGTATACTTCACATATAGTGTTTGTATTCATGTGTATGATTTATGCTTTGAATGCATAGTAGCAAAAATATTTTGAGGAAAAAATTGGCAAACAAAAAGTATAAGAGTTTTTTAAAAAGTCAGGAAAAAATCATATTTAAAAAAACATAAAAAATTGTAGAACAAGAGATAAAATCTATTTATTTTGAAATTGAAAGGTATATCCATAGCATATAGAGATATAGAGAGAAAATAAAATAAATATTTTAACTAATTAATTGTAAAATATATTTTTTTGTAGTTTATATTCATATCGTTGATTACATTTTATTGCACATGTTTCAAAGTCAAAGCATTACTTCACACTACATAACTAATAACTAGATGCTGATAGATGACAAAATTTCAATTACAATATAGTTTTTACAAAGTCAACCTAAGCAGTTATGCAATTACTTCACATTGCATAACTAATAAGTAGGAGCAATTTCCAATTGCATTTTGTTATAATGGCATTCTATGAAGCTAGATTTCTCTGACGTACTTTATCAAATAATTCATTGCCTTTTTGATGTTAACACAATTTTCATACATTTCTACCAAAGTATTTTGTCAAAGAGTTCATTGGCTTGTTGCTATGGCTAAAATCATAAAACAAGTGCTTTCAAACAAGCTATGGATGCTTGGAAAAATTTTATCAAAAGCATAATAGCAAGCAATACTATAGATAAGGCAATGAACTGCTTGAAAAAAATGCCTGAAAGAAATGTGGTGTCATGGTGATGGAATTCCATGACATGCAAATTTCTATGGATTTTCATGACATTCCATCACCATGAGACCACATTTCTTTGAGGAATTTTTTAAAACAATTCATTGCCTTATTTATGCTACCACATTTTTCATACATGTTTACCAAAGCATTTTACCAAAAAATTCACTACCTTGCTACTATCGCTAAAATCCTAAAATAGGTGCTTGCAAACAAGCTATGGATGCTTGGAAAAAAATCTATCAAAGCATAATAAGAAGCAATAGCATAGACAAGCTAGCGAACTATTTGAAAAAGTGTCTCAAAGAAATGCGGTCTCATGGTGATGGAATGCCATGACAAGCATTGTCATGTCATTCTGTCACCATGAGACCCCATTTCTTTGAGTCATTTTTTCTAATAGATTACTACCTTGTCTATGCTACCATTTTTTTCATACATGTCTACCAAAGCATTTTATCAAAAAATTCACTGTCTTGCTAGTATGGCTAAGAGCCTACACCAAGTGTTGTCGAACAAGTGATGGATGCTTGGAAAAAATCTATCAAAGCATAATAGTAAGCAAAAGCATAAACAAGGTAGTGAACTGGTAGTATGAGATGGATGCTCCCATGTTTTACAAATGAGGGGTGAGCTCAATTTATAGGTTCCTCCAATACAATTCAATAGCCAAGATTGATTTTGAATCAACGACCAAGATTAAAATATAAAACCCTATTTAGTTTTTTTCACAACTAAGTACCTCTTGACCAATGATAAAATTACATTTGGGGACACTTGTCCTTCTGTTAAATATAAACCAACAATAAAAAATTGTTGCATTATGAAGTGGCAGGTTCATTGAACCTAGGCATGCTAGCTTGGAACAATTTGATTGGTTGGAAGATGACGAGGCACCATCTCAACGTGTTGGATGTCCCCTTTGATCATGGCCTAAGGACTTTAAGATATGTTTGCCATCTCATATTTTCAGCTTGGGGTAGACTTTAAGTTCTCTTTGCCATGTATGTTTTGAGCCGGGCCAACTTTACGTTGTCTTTTCCATGTATGCTTTGAGTTGGGCAGGATTTACCTTTGTCTTGGACAAGAATTATTCAAGCCAAGGGTAGACTTGACAACATTTTGGACATAGCTCTTCTTTTCCAAGTAGATTTTTCATCATATTCGACATTTTCCTTCACCATGGGCATGGCGGACTTTTCTTGTGCCTTGCCAAGATTGGGCAGACTTTCTCTTGACTTAGACATGTTGATTTTCCTTCCAAGAAAAAACTGAGAAAGGTTACTATAGAGGGGCACAACATGATCCCATGGGCTCAGACGAGAAGTTTCTAATTGCACAGTGTTTGAGTATCGTCATGCTGAAGTTTGTAGCCATTTTGCACTTTGGACTCTTAAGGGATTCAACTGGTTGAACAGAGCTCGGAGTGATTCAGTGCATTTGGGTGTGAAAGAGGACTATACCTAGCATAAACTTACCCACTCAGATACATTGGATTAGTTATTTTGGTCACACAAGTTGGAGAACGAAAGTTGCACCACTTTGAAAATTTGCCTTACTTGCATTTGACAACTTTTTCCCCAAGAGAAATCTCATTGCCAAAGGAAAATGCCTTCAAGATAGTGAAAACCAAGAGAGGTTATTGTAGAGGGGCACAAAATGATCCCATAATATTTGACAAAAAATTTCTAAGCCTTATGGTGTCTGAGTAAAATCATGTTGTAGTTTGCAACCATTTTGCACTTCAGACTCTTAAGGGATTTAGTCGGTTGAATGTAGCTCAGAGTGATTCAATGTGTTTGGGTGTTAAAGAGGACCATTCCTAGTGTAAACATAGCCACTCGAACACATTAGAATAGTTAGTTTGGTCAGACGAGTTGTAGAACGAAAGTTGCAGCACTTTGCAACTTTTCACTACTTGTATTTGACAACTTTTTTTCCAATAGAAATCATGCTACCATAGGAAAATGCCTTCAAGATAGTGAAAATAAAGAGAGTTTATTGTATATGGGAACAACATGATACCATAGGCTCTAACGAGAAGTTTCTAAGCCTCATAGTGTCTAAGTAACATTATGCTGAAGTTTGCAGTCATTTTGCACTTCAGACTCTTAAGAGATTTAGTCAGTTGAACATAGCTTGGAGCAATATGGCTCATTTGGGTGTGAAAGAGGACCACGCATAGCATAAATGTACCCACTCAAATGTATTGGAATAGTTATTTTGGTCACACAAGTTGCAAAACAAAAATTACACCACTTTGCAACTTTTCACTACTTGCATTTGACAACTTTTTCCCCAAGAGAAATCTCTCTGCCACAGGAAAATGCCTCCGAGATAGTGAAAAATAAGAGGGATTATTGTATAGGGGCACAACACAATTCCATGGGCTCTAATGAGAAATTTCTAAGCCTCACAATGTCTGAGTAACATTATGCTGAATTTTGCAGTCATTTTGCACTTTGGACTCTTAAGGGATTCAGCCAGTTGAATATAGCTCAAAGCGATTTGATGCATTTGGGTGCAAAATAGGACCATGCCTAGTTTAAAATCACCCACTTAGATGGGTTGGAATATTTATTTTGATCACACGAGTTGCAAAATGAAAGTTGCACCACTTTGCAACTTTTCACTACTTGTAGTTGACAACTTTTTCCCCAAGAGAAATCTCACCGCCATAAGAAAATGCCTACAAGATAGTAAAAGCCAAGAGATATTATTGTATAGGGGCACAACATGGATCCATAGGCTCTGAGGAGAATTTTCTAAGCCTCACGATGTCCGAGTAACATTATACTGAATTTTGCAGTTATTTTAACTTAGACTTTAGTGATTCTATTTAAATCGTAGTTCGGGCTGCATTTACGTGGTTTGAGAAATTAAAGAGGACCATTCCTAGCATAAACGTACTCACTCAGATGTATTAGAATAGTTAGTTTGATCACAAGAATTGCAGAATGAAAGTTGCACCACTTTGCAACTTTGCACTACTTGCATTTGACAGCTTTTTCCCTAAGAGAAATCTTGCCGCCATAGGAAAACTCCTCTGAGATAGTGAAAACCGAGAGATTTTATTGTAGAGGGGCACAACATGATCCCATAGGCTCTGACAAGAATTTTCTAAGCCTCACGATGTCCGAGTAACATCATGTTGAAGTTTGCAGCCATTTTGCACTTTGGACTCTTAAGGGATTTAGCCTATCAACGTAGCTTGAGTGATCTCATTAATTGGGTGTTAAAAAGGATCATTCCTAGAGTAAATATACCCACCCAAATACACATTGAAATAAGTTATTTTAGTCACATCGAAGTTGTAGAAAGAAAGTTGCAATCACTTTTGCAACTTTTTCTCCAAGAGAAATCTCGCCACCAATGTAGAAAAGAAAAACACCTATGAGATAGCAAAAACTAAGAGAGTGCTATTGCAGAGGGGCAACAACATTATTCTATAGACTCTACCAAGAAGCTCTACATCACAAAGGTCTCCAGTAATGTCATGCTAAAATTTGGTAAGCCATTTTTCACTTTGACTTTTGAGTGATTCAAACAAATTTGAACGTAGCTTGGAGTGATCCGGCTGCATTCGTGGAATAGGACCATACCTAGTGTAAATTTACTCATTTGAATGTTTTGGAATAGCGTTATTTTGGTCACATGAGTTGTAAAAAGTTGCACCACTTTACAACTTTTCACTCACTTTGCATTTGACACATTTTCACCAAGAGAATTCCCACCCTACATGAAAAAGCCCAAGATAGTGAAAAATAAGAGGTTATTGTAGAGGGGTACAACACAACTCCATAAGCTCTAATGATAATTTTCTAACCCCTCATGGCACTGAGTAATGTCATGTTGAGTTTGTAGCCATTTTGCACTTTGTAACTCTTAAGGGATTCACCTAATTGAACATAGCTCTAGATGCATTCGGCCATATTTTAAGGAGAAAAAGGACTATTCTAGTGTAAACATACCCAATTAGATATAGTGGAACAGTTAATTTGGTCATGTTAGTTATAGAATGAAAGTTGCACCACTTTACAACTTTTCACTACTTGCATTTGACAACTTTTCCCCCAAGAGAAATCTCACCGCCATAGGAAAAAACCTACGAGATAGTGAAAAGCAAGAGATGTTATTGTATAGGGGCACAATGAAATCTCATAGGCTCTAATGAGAAGTTTCTAAGAATCATGGTGTCTGAGTAACGTCATGCTGAAGTTCGTAGCCATTTTGCACTTCAAACTCTTAAGGGATTCAACCAGTTGAACATAGCTCAGAGCAATTCGGTGTGTTTGGGTGTGAAAGAGGACTATTCCTATCATAAACTTACCCACTTAGACATCAAGTAGAATAGTTAGTTTGGTCACATGAATTGTAGAACAAAAATTTACAACACTTTGCAACTTTTCACTACTTGCATTTGACAATTTTTCCCCCAAGAGAAATCTCACCGCCACAGGAAAACCCCTCTGAGATAGAAAAAAAAAGATATTATTGTAGAGGGGCAAAACATTATCTCATAGGATTTTATGAGAATTTTTTAAGCCTCACAGTGTCCGAGTAACATCATGCTAAAATTTGCAGTCATTTTGCACTTTTAACTCTTAAGGGGTTCAGCAGACCAAGAGGCTCAAACTTAATCAAATTAACAAATTGCCTTCAAGAGGCATCTAACAAGATTAAAATGGTATTTTAAAGAAATTCAAGCAATCTTATAAGTTAGACAACAATCAAAAGCACCATTTCTCAATTTCACACATGATCCTAGTAGTAGTGCAAACTCAATTTTTGGCCTTTTACTCAAATACTCTCCAAGACACCTAAAAAAAAATATGATGGTTTTAAACACCCATTTTAGAGTTTTAACACATATCCCAAAGTTAGAAATAAGTATTTTGGACCAACATCCTAAAATCACCCCTTTTACGCTAAACTATTTAGGTTGATTAGGCCTAAATTACAAAGCAACATATATGTAAGCTTCTCACGGGCCCTTGACACTTTGGGGCAGCATTTCCTATGCCCTCAAACCTCTGAAACCACAATTTTTTCCTAGGGCTAACCCTTCCAACATAGAAAACCACAAAACCCTCAATTTCATGTCAAACCAAGAGGGTTTATTCAAAATACCACTTGCACAACCTCCCAGACCATGCCACCAACTCAAACATGTGTATTCTGACCTTTATGTACTCAAAAGTTGAAAAAAATTCCACACTCATTCATTTTCACAAACCCTAGGCTAAGGGCTCCATTTTCATGTGTTTTCTTTAACAAAAGTTAATAGGACAACAGTCTTATCTCCTTTGTTCCTTCCCCACAACTCTAATCATGCAACCTACAACTTAATCAGACCCCCTATGGCCCATTACACTAGTTACAGCAGATACAGTCAGTGTAAGGGCCCTTTAAGACATGATTTTTATCACAAAACCCTCAATAGCGTGCTCTTGGCCTATCACAGGAAAACAATGATTTCTTCAACAAATCTTTATTAAATTCTTTCAAACTTGATGCAAAAAAGGCTAACACAGTCCTCCATGAGAAATGAAAGATTACATAGCAAATGTCAGTCTGTACGACTCCTACAGGTCTGCAAAATGTGAAAGAAACACAAAA
>VDFB02348859.1:0-10612 GCA_007258455.2 Sequoia sempervirens | reverse complement strand
ATTTTATGATTTTTTTTTGGCTTTTTGATTTTTTTATTTTTTTTGATTTTTGACATGTTATGATTTTTTTTTGGGAATTTTTTTGAAATTTTATGATTTTTTTTTTGGCTTTTTGGCTTTTTGACATATTTTGAGGTGTCAATGGATGAAAATTTGGGTAGCCTTTGTGCTAGATACCAATGACAAGGGGAAAACCAAGTCTAGGTGCAAGGAGATAAATGGGATTAATGGATGAAATGGATGTATGCATAAGAAAGCAAGGATGTGATCTCCAAAGACTATGTCGCATAGGAATGACATGCCCCATTCTAGGTACAAGACGTAGGATTTTTCGTGACAAAGCTGATGACAATAGGATAATGATATGATTGGTTTAGATAGGATGAGGTATGTCAAGAGATACCCAAAAAACATGTTTCAACACTTTGCCCCTATATCTTCCTCAAGATCAAAAGGAGAAGAGTGGATAAGTGGACCCAATATGATAGGTAGGTATGATGGCTAAAGATGGTAGGTTGGATGGAAATGATATGACATAAAAATGATAGGTAGGATAGATAAGACATTGTGCCCCCAAGTGTAAGTGACATAGAAGATCAAACTACACATGATGCCTGTTTGCCAGGTTTTCATCATGGTACTTATCCAAGGTGCCTGTTTACCAAGTTTTCACCATTGGATGAAGGGATTTCTCTTTACTTTTTTGTTTTCTTTTCTTTTTATCTTTTTTTTTGACTTTTTTTTTTTGACTTTTTGGATAGGGGAATATGGATAAGAGGGACTCAAGTGTCTAGTTGCATGAAAGGCAATAGTCCCACTAGAGATAGATGTCATTGCATGGACCATGTCAAATGTTATTATGCTCATAGATGTTGGTAAGGGATGACATGAAATGGAGATAGAGTAGGTAGATGATGGATTATGATGTGTATTATGGAGGATTATGGAAGATTATATAGGAATTATGCAAAAGAGGAATGGGGAGGCTTAACCAAAGGCATGGACCATATGGATGTGATGGGGAAGATATGTAGGATAGTGGATGGGGGGTGATGAGATGGAGGTATAAGGGCTTGTTGTGAAATGGAAGGGAACCATGACCAATGGTTGCACACATTGTGATAAGCATTGAAGCTTTTGGTGTGGACGGGGTGTAGGAAGCAATGGAGATGTTTGCTTAGGAGATGGGTGATGAAGTGCTTTATGTACCCACATAGACTTAGTATTTTTATGACTTTTATTTTTCTTGTGGGTTTTCAAAATTTTAGATTTTTTGATGGAATGTGCATTTTGGATGGAAGTGGATGGTTGGGATTTTTGTGACATGGATGCCTCATTTGACTTGCCTTCCTTTTGCTTAGGTACCCAAACCATTTTGTTTTTAGACTTTTCTTTTGAAGGTATGGGCTTATACAGCTTTTTAGATGTACTTGGCTTTGAATTTTTGAAATTGTATTCTAAGGAATTAAGACCTTTAGAATTTTTGACTTTATAAATAGAGGCATCCAAATTTTTATTTTGGAATCCCTTGGGTTTGGTGGAATGAGTGGAAGCTTTATGTTTAGACAATGTGTGCATTGATTGGTCATGATTAAGATGTTTAAAGGATTTATGGGTAAATGGATAAGAGGATTGAATGATAGGGATATTAGGTATTGGAAGTAATGGTGGTAAAGTGGATGGAGGGATATTAGGAGTTGGAAGTAATGGTGGTAAATTGGATGGAGGAAGGTGTATGGTCACATGCTTTTGACACTTGTAGGATGACAGTGGTGGAATGGAAACATATGTCTTAGGTGTATGGTAGGATTTATGATGGAAGGAGGTGGACTTAGGATGCATGGAGGAAATACCCACATCTTGAGACTGGTTTCCTTGGGGTATGTAATGGACAATGGGACTAGGTGTAGGTGGAACACTAGACACAAGTTCCTTATTGGAAAGACCAAGTGGATATGATGGAGGGCGTGCAATGGGGTCGATAGTGGATGATGGGGGATCATTAGGATCTTGATTAGCATTGTGTTCACTTAGATCCAAGGTATTTGTTTGATCTTCTATGCGTGCTTGGGAGGCAAGTGTCTCATTAAGGGAAGTGGATGTTTGAAGGTCATGGATGGTGCTAGGTGGAGGTGAATTTGGAATATCTTGCTCATGGATAGGCTCTTCATCA
This sequence comes from Sequoia sempervirens, assembly GCA_007258455.2. Classification (NCBI taxonomy): domain Eukaryota; kingdom Viridiplantae; phylum Streptophyta; class Pinopsida; order Cupressales; family Cupressaceae; genus Sequoia; species Sequoia sempervirens. Next base: position 8,439 of record VDFB02348859.1, on the reverse strand, counting down.
TTATTGATATCATCTTGATCATAGAAAATATATAGATTATGGACAGGTTGGATGACAATGATTTGATCTTGATTAGGACTAGGGCTTGATGTTTCCACATGCTTAGGATTAGGCTCTTGACATACATCTTGGGTTGCTTGAATGGAAGTAGAAGGGGATGACTCTTGGAGAGACTTGACATGTTCTAGATGGTCAACAACATAGGGGCATGATGGAGGTTGACTTGGACTTATGAGGGGAGACTCTTGACTTGGCTCAAGGGGTTGTAGATGACATGGTTGACTTGAAGGACTTGGCATGACGTTTGAGGACTCTTTTGTATGTTCAAGTATATGTGTTGAATGACATGGTGGCAATTGATTCCTTTCTTGTAGCCCTTGGGTCACATCCTTTGTAGGTGGATTGGTGGATTTAGATAATGCCATCAATTTATGTTTTAAATATCTAAATGTAATGGATTGATTTGATGGAGGATTAGATGATGGTGGGGGTAATGAAGATTTTGATGGGTGAGAAGGTGGAGAGGCCAATGGATTAGGACTAGGACATGGTGGATTAGGGATAAGCATTTGATTGGATGGTGGTAAGGGTGTATGGACTAGATTGGTGTTCCCCTTGTCAAAGGTGGCATTAAGACTTAAAGGTTCTTGATGTTGTTTCCAAGGTGGACTTGGGAAGTTACGTTGTTGTTGTGATATGGGTGGACATGTTGATGTGGCATTGTCATAATAGATAGATGTGTTAGGTTGGCATGATGATGAAGGTGACACATAGGATTGGGGTTGAATGTGTTGAGGTTGAAATGGTGTTTGGACTTGTGATATGATTTGTTGTTGTAATGATGATTGAGGGGTTGAATATGATAATGACTGTTGAAAGGTTGATTGATGCGGATAAGAGTTGAAATTAGAAGAGTTGTGATAGGTTGACGAAGGGGAAACTTGATATGTGGATGGATGAGGTTGATATGATGATATAGGTGACACATTAGGTTGATGTGAAATGTGTTGATGTGGTGATTGGACTTGATAATGTGCTTGTTGGACTTGACAGTTGGCCATGAGGTATTGGATTTGTGCTATGAGTTGTTGCATTTGTGGTGATTGGTTGGTTTGAAGTTTTTGGATAATGTTATGGGTGCTTTGAATGATTTCTTGGTCTAAAGGTGTTTGATTTGTTTGAGCTTTATGAAGCATGTGAATAAGCCCTAGTGCTATGTCTTCAAATGTTGTCATGGTGTAAAATGATGTTAATTAGATGAAAGAGATGATGATGTGGAATGACGAGATTGGATGACTTGGATGATGTGGAAAAATTTTATTGAAAGTTTGACTTGGGCAATATCAAACACAAGATTTTACATGTAAATGCATAAACACACACACCAAGCACAATGATAAGTTTGTCTTCCAAGATTAAATGCTATGATTAATCAAGCACTTGAATACACAACAACAAGCCCTATGACTAGTCAAGTGGGGTATGGCCAATTAGGTCTCAAGCTAGTCTACACAAGGTTGACTAAGGAATGATTTGAAAGACAAATCCTGCCACACAGCCGGGAGAAAGGGGTAACCCACCCTTCACCTTCACTTCCCAAAGGTATAAAGTTCTTTGGGGCTTAGCCAAGAGTGACAAGATTTTAACTTCCAAACAAGCGTGTCTTTCGATTCACACTTCGATTGAGGTCGTCCCTAGGGGTGATGAAATCCCCTAGCAGGCCTCCTATGAAGGGTTTGACAAAAGCAAATCAAGTGAGGTGTTTGTGATCACACAGGCACTTGATTCACACTCACAATGATTAATTTCCCTTAGAAATGAAATGTTTGTATGCAAACAATAGAAGCACATGTTCTTTTTAACCCCAATTCAAATGTGTAGGAAGACAATGGTTAATTTTAGACTCAATTTTGATATGTGATTGAAGACAAAATTCATTTTTAAGAGCCCAAATCCAAATGTGTTTGCAAACAAGGATTAATTTTATGCCCCAAATTGAAATGTGTGACAAACAAGATTAAGAAATGGAAGATGGTATATGTGCACCTGATTATTCGCTTTCCAATTTGTTGTGTATGAATGATATTTCTGCCACTAAAACTCCTTATGATCACAGAAAAAAAATTGTGAGAAAATACGAAGCCGTGTGAAAGATATGGTCGAATCCTTGGAAACTAGGGTTTTGTCCAAAAATGATGCCAAACCTGCAACAAAAGGCTAACAAAACCTGCAATAAAAAGATCCAACTCCAAGATTTCTCAAAATGTGTTAAAATATGTCAGGTTCACCAATGTAATCAATGGAAAATCCTAAATTATTAAGTGGGTTAGCACAATAACAATCAAGATTCCTATGAAAATAACAAAGCACAATGGAAGTGAGGTGAAGACAAAAGGGATAGTGTTACCCTATGTCTCCACCTTCCATGATTAACCTCTGTTACACCTCCTAGCTTGCAGATAAATAACAATGCCCTCAGATTTATGAGCAACTATGACTAAAGACTAAGCCCTATGCAAGTGTTGAAGGATTTGCAGAAAATAAAAATAACCCTACAATGAGCTAAAATGGCTATGACTGTTAATGACTATGACCTAAGTTGACAGCAAATTGACATAGACTAAGAATGCAAGAAGTCAAAATGAGCTAAAGACTGAGAGCTAAAGACTGAGAGAGAGAGGCCTCGAGCCGAGATAAGGAATAAGGAGGAAGCCAAATGAGAACAAAATTGCCATTTTATAAAAACTGCAATTTTGAATGTGTGGCCAGGATGAGAAGATGACAAAAACCCTAGAATCAATGATCAAGATTGAATGTTGCAATAAGAATTAGGGTTAGGTCAAAATTAGGGCAAATGATAAGGATGAAGGGCCCAGATTGAATTATAAGATAAGGGTCAAAAATTAAATGAATGTAAAAAGATAAGAAATTAATTTGGAAGATAAGATAGCCTGAGACAAAGAAGAGGTTCTTTGGAGAAATTAAATAATAAAATTTATTTACTCGGTGTGATAAATAATTAAATAATTAAAGATATTATTTAATTATAGAGGAATGTGACAAAGGAATCATTTTGAATTAAATAATGATTTAATTCAAAATTCAAGAGAGTGGACCAAATTAAATAAATAAATTTATTTAATTTATGAGAGAAAAAGGCTAATGAATAATTAAATAATTATTTAATTATAGTGGAAGGTGGATAAAAATTAAATAAATAAGAATTTATTTAATTTTAGAAAGAAGAGGACTTAATTAGTGACATAATTAAATAAATAAAAATTTATTTAATTAATCAAGGGAGAATAAAGATAAAAAAATGAATTAATTAAATAATTAAAATTATTTAATTAATAGAAGAATTATGACTTTAGAAAATAATTAAATAATTAAAAATTATTTAATTATTAAGAATGAAAGGGGAAATGTTGAATAATCTAAGAGTTGCAAGCCTAGGACAATTTTATGTGTCTACAAACATCACTTCATGCTGCCTCAACATGACAAGTTGAAGCATACTACTCATGAGGAAAACTATGTGTTGTTGATATGGAAAAGAGATCCACATATGCATCCATGTGATTGACACAATCACATTCTTGAAGTGCAAAGTCATCACAAAGAGTTTCATTAGTTGTACCAATATTTGTTTCTACACTTTCACTTTCATGTACAACTATATCAATGCTATCATCATGTAGACACTTATTGATAATTTCAAAGGAAACAAAATGATTAGAAGAAGGTAAAGCATTAAACAAAATAGGAGTTCCATGTTCATCATTGTCAACATATGCATGCTCTTCATAACTAGCTACTTGAACTGATTCATGCACTAAATCTCTTGGATATATATCTCCTTCCTTGTTGATATTGTTGCTACAATTATCAAGGCTACCTTCTTTACTATTAAACTAAAAACCATCAATGGTTTCTTCATTGCAACTACTTACACATGATTGGCCTAACCAAAAATCATTGCAAACTCTATCACTTTCATTTAATATGCTAGCATTCTCAAAAGTACTCTTCAAATCAGCAAGCTCCTTTGTCTTATCATTATGAAATCTTTCATCAATGCTACATTCACTTGTAGAATCGGCATGGCTAATTGTACCATTGCATTCTTGATTACACGTCTTCTTCAAACAAGATATTCAATTCATATCCATCATATTGTTCTTGTGAGGATTCAAAAATGTTATCCAAACAAGAATTATTTCCAACTAGTTGCAAACTTCCATCTACAACATCATTGTTCTCATCATGAAGACATGAAACTTCAGAATCAATATAATATTCAATTGTATATTTAAAGTCCATAGAAGAGAAAATAATTTCAGTATCATTTGCATCATTACAATTTTCATCTAATACAAAAAATCTACTCTCTATTTCTATATTTTCAAAGCAAATAGAAGAAACTTCAGATGTTTCATCTATCTCTTCATGACAATCATGGCTGCAATCTTCATCTGGGTATATTTCTTCTATAGGTTGAAAAACAACTTCCTCATCACCAAATGATACATCATTCTTGTCTTCTACTATACCATTTACATCTATTGAACCGAGTCTTGCAAAAGTACCATCACATAATTGAGTTAAGATATTACTTCCATATTTATCTATCATTTCCTCAATTATTAAAAGCCATTGATATATGCATTTAAGGCTAGGAGGCTTCAAATGAGCTAGCATAGTACTCAGACTTCGCTCAAGTCTTTCAGAAAACAAATCAATGCAAAATGATTCATTAGTCTTTTTGATTTTGGTAAAGCAAGTATAAATTTCATGAATCTATCATGAAAATCATAGATGGATTCATCATCCAATCTTTCTATATCACGCAATGCATCAATAGGTAACATAGGATCAACCTTATTTTCAGATTTCTCTTCAAATACTTCTTGGGTATGTATATTTCTTTCTTCAGTCAAGTATTCATCACTCACTGACTCTTCTTCAAAATAACCACTGAAATGCATTTTGAGCTCATTCCATGAATCTATGAAATGCATTGATAAACTAGAAAACTAGTATTCAATAATATTTTCTAAAGTTCTTACAAAAAACTTCATGACAACATCTTTCTCTACTATTTTACAATCTTCCATTACATCAAGAAAACCTTGTACATGATGTGATGCTATTTTTTCAAAACCTCCTCTAAACTTAGACAAACATTCATTAATTCTTTTTGGGATAGAATGTGGGTAACCCTAAATTTTACCAAAATCCAAAGGGTCATATCTCTCACTAGTGAACACTTTCTTTTGAGGACATGGTTGTGTTCTAGGCATGATATTACAACTTGTAGAGGGAGAACTAGGACAACAATACATATTTGCAAATAAAATTACTCCCTCTACAACTAATTTTTTCTCAATATCCTTTTTCAAAATATCTTACTTTCTCATTTCCCTTTCTACTAGTATCTTGAAATAGTGAATAAGAGATAATATTAACTAGAGATTTTTGTTGAAAACCTTCACATACAAATATTAAAATAAAAAAATACCTGAGAATTTCTGCAACCAATGCTTTTGATGATGAAAAAAATTATGTAGAGTCCCTACCTCTTTGAAAGAGGAAAAGATCTTCAAGGAGCAGAAAACTTCTTCCAAGATCTAACTTATTTCTGAGTTCTCTCCACCAGCAAAGCACCAAACTTCAAGAATACATCAGAAACATTGTAGCAATCTCCTTCAAGTATGTAGGTTCATGGATTATTTTGTTAAAATTCAATAACTCTTTGAATGAGTGGTTTGAAACCAAATATATCTAGAATTCTACCCAATAGAGTCACCAATCTGTTGGTTCCCAAATCAACTTCAATGAATCCTAAAGAGTAGCCACTCTTTCATATTCAGACTCAATGGGTTGATATGGCTAATGAACAAAAGAGTGAATAAAATATCCCTTTCACCCTTGCACTTCAGGCTCTGTTAAACCTAGGAGGGTGATCCCAACAATATATTTATAGATACTTGTGTGCTGAAGTAGAAAATACACTATAAATAGATGTTTCTCCTTTAGATGCTTAGTAGACACAATACTATAAATGCTTGGCTGACCTTTATAGTAATGCCTAATTTAAACATGAGAGATGTAGAACATTAAATTCCACACACAAAAAAACTAAGATTCATATTTGATTTAAAAGATGATCAGCTATTGTATTAACAAACACATGTAAAATGAATAAAACACCTAGATTAAGGCCTCATCCTTGGAACAAAGTCAACTCAAAAACATACAAAATCTAATAATAATTTTCACCTAACAATAGATGAAGCCTTGAAATGTTGCATTACAACATTTCAACATTGTGTCTTAACATTTATTTCTTACTAGCATCCTAGCACTCAATTCAATACAAACTTACAACCATATTCAAGCACCTACATTAATTATTTGAATTAATAAACAAGAATAGAGCCTCACATCTATCTGAAAATGATAGAGACAAATAAGACAACCTTGATTGTATCATTCATAATCTATAAAACTAGTACATAGGAGAGTAAAATAGTCTCAAACTTGAAACATTCAACATTATTTTTCTAGTATTTTAATCAAAATTACATAAATATTGATAGAATCATATCCTAAAACTTAACTTTAAAATGTTGTGTACTCACATCAAAAAAAATTCTATGATTAATTACAAAATAACCTCTCTAGAATGAGGTAGAAAGACAACACTTAAGGAAAAACAAAAAACCCTAAATGCTTATCTAAAGAAGACACTTGGCACATTTAGGTTCTCTAATCTTCAACTACCTTTTCTTGCTAAAGAATATACAACCTGCTCTCAATATTCTTGCTCCTCACTCCACTACTTTGCTATAGAAAAATATTCTTCTTTTTAAAAACTCATCATCCTCCATCATTCATCCTTTTACCCATGTTGAAAATGCCTTACAACTGAAAAGAATCTTGAGTGAAAGTCATCAATCTTTATTCTATTATAAAAAGTTCCTTGGATGTAAAATATACATCTTTACTTGTGTATCCACTCTTTAATTTTACTTGCAACTCAAGTTTCTTATTTTCACGGTGAAAATCCTTCACATTTCTACAAGGAAATGAAAATCCCCATTTACCTGTGAACTTTACACTTTAAAAGATTCATCAAATAATAATATTTGACACTGGCCATGGGCCCCACCATGCCTTTGTACAAAAATTTCCCATCACACATCTCTCACATGTGGATAAAAAAAAATGCAAACAATGATGGGAAATATTTTATTTCATTTAGAAATTTAAAACAATATTCTGGAGAAAAACCATTTTGTTCTTCCAGTAAAGAAACTTTTGATCTACATAGTGAATATTTAAATTTACCTCTTCAACCATTTTCCCATGTATTTCATATTTTTATTTTTACTTACCTTTATAATATTATCAAATGACAATATTTGAAGGAGTTATAGGGGCCCACCATCATTTATTCCACACCTCCCAACATTCATTGCCAATCACTAATGAAATATGGAAAGGTGAAAACTATTAGCGATTGTTGCACTTTACATAAACATTACCCAACAACAAAAATATTGTTTTTAATTATGGAGGCTTTAAAATATAATATAATTCCTTTTTACTTTCACCATAATTTTCCCATCCACCATCGCACATCTCTGATGCAAATAAAAATGAAAAAGCCAAATAGCGATGTGCAATATGAAAATGCAGTCATCGCGCATCGCAAATATAATAAGAAGAGCCCTCAAAACCATGATGGGAAATGAGTTTTCTATGCAGCCATGAATATGGTCTCCTGTGAACTTCAGCCACTAGCAACCAAAAAAATTAAACCTTCCTTTTGTACAATGAACATTTGAAAATGCATTTCTTTGGAAAGAAACCATCGCTCATTTCTTTGGAAAGAAGAGCCACCAATTGGCATGGGCAATGGACACAACAATGATCACTCATCGCTAATTTAAAATCAAAATCTCCTGTGAAATAGAGATGTTCCATGAAATGAAGGTGAGATTGCTCGTTGCCAATTTGATGAGGAAGAAGACACTTCAATTGGTGATGGGCTATGAGAAGCCACCGCCATCGATGATTGCTAATACAAATGAGATATACAAATAAAAGAAAATGATCTGTGATGGGTTCATCCATGTAGTGAAATCCCTAAAAGTTGTATTTTAGCCAATCACAAGCAATAATTAAACTTTCTTTTAGGAAAAACATTTGAAATATATCTTATTTTTTCCCTAAATGCATTTTTCATATTTATATAATGTTTAAAATATTCAAAAATATTTTAAACATAAGCATTTAAAACTTTAGAAAAAATGCAAATTTTAATTACACCTATGGGCCATTTGAAGAAATTTATTGTGGAAAAATGGTGACACTTGGAGCCAATATTTTTTATGTGTGGCTATAATCAATTATTTAGAGAAAACCCATTTC
>VDFB02348858.1:340630-462401 GCA_007258455.2 Sequoia sempervirens | reverse complement strand
TGTACACATATTTTGATTTTACTTTCTTGTATTGTGCTTTTTTGGAGAAGAAAGGCCGGTACAAAAATGTGATTGCTAAAGAGTGGTTTTCCATAACAAAGAAAGGTAAATCTCAATTGCCCAAAAATTTGTACAAGAACCATTTTTCGATGAAATCTTCAACATAATAGTGCTCCTGCATATGCTAAGAGATAATGAGAGGGCTAATGAATTTGAAGAATGGATGTACTTCTTCGTACAAATCATTATTTAGGGTGTGCAGTTCTTGGATTGGGCACAACTCATCAGTGATCAAATACATCATCTAATCATCAACTTCTAGGTCAATAGATTCTTTTGCATGTCCTCATATTTGATTTATGTCATCGATTGTACCAAACCTTGGCCTAGATTGAGGACAAGTGCAACTCAACATCAAGAAGTTCCATTTTTTATTATTATGATAAATTAAAAATAGGGAAAAGCTATCATCATAATAGGATACTCAATAATACATTTACCATGAGGATGGTTTGAGAGATCCAAGGGGATATTGGTTTGAGAATCACTCCTAAGGAAATACAATTAATTGACACCTATGGGAGTCACTTTATACAGTTCCAAAGGTTTTAATTCATTAGAATTGGAGGGTTTGATGGTCTCCCACTAAAGCTTCCTAATATACAAAGGATAAGTTTGTCTTGATAGAAGTGTTCAAACAAGTGGCAGAGGTAAAAAAAGATGCCAAGAAAGGAAAAAGGTTGGTATATAGTTCCTTATTGGACTTGGCCATTTCTCTTTTAATTCTATGTCGGATGCACTTAATATTGAAAGATACCTTAACAAATACACATTGCAACTATATGATGGAAGGTTTTCTTTTGACAGTAATGATTTTGTGAAGAATAATCTGCAACTAGGTTCTAGATTCCATCATGTTTAGGACTTAGAAGATTATTGGGTTGACTACACAGATGAATATGAGGTAATGAAGAGAAGTTGGATGAGGTTGACCTTAAGAAAAATGATTACATTCAGATTAGATTGGGATATCCAAGGCATAGAAGATGATGAATCCAATCTAGTGGATCTCATATATTTTAACCACATTCAAACTTAGCCCATTGTATCCATGGATAGGAGCATCAAAGAAACTGAGACTATTGAGGCCAAGATAGCAATGTATTAAGAAGAACACAAGAGTGTGTGGAAAAGAAAAGATGAGCTAAAGAGTCAGGTCAAGAACTGACTGAATGCTTGAAATCTATATTTGACATTCTCCCACAACCAATTTCCCAAATAGAAGTTGTTTTCAACCTGATATCATCAATGGGGAAGGAGGTAGTAAAAAAAATACAAAATTACGAGACCTTCAATAAAGCTACAAAAGAATGGGTCATTGATATCTTGAATAAAGGGGACCAATTCATTGCTAACATGAAGAAAGTGTGTAAAGATATTGATGCCCTGAAGGTTGAGATACGAAAAGATATAACCTCAGAAAATATTAAAGAGATAGTATGGGTGAATACCCTTAGCAACCTCAAAGGAATGGTAGAATTAGGCCCTGAGAGGTTAGTTAGTGAAAAGATTATCCCAAAAAAATTAGATAATCATTGTGCTATATGGAAGAAGAGTGTAAAATGGAAAATATTTGTTGTTAAGAAGAGTATAAAATAGTTCAACAAAGTGTAGACAAAATGTAATAATGTCATGGATGAAATTGAGAAGAACTTCTCAAGAATCGGCCTACAACTTAAGAAAGAAGGTAGCAATGAAGATGAGGAAGAAGAAACCTTGAAAGGAAATTTTGAAAGGATGGTCGATGACATATCTAACAAATGACCATTTAACATGCTAAACTTATAAGAATATTTACTGGCATCAATTTGATCTTGTTTCAGTTGGTCGCACTTGCAACTACCTATGTAGGGAGACTTGAAGTGGGAAAAGGAAACAAAGTTGTCTTGAAGCTCAGAGCCAAGAACGTCACCATTCCCCGACATAAGGAGATGCCACCTGTCAAGAAATATTTCTATGATTTTTTGGCAAGAAGTGGCATATCGTCAACCTAGTAAACTGAGAGGATAGCAAACGAAGTGTCGCTCTAGTGACCTTTTAGTTGATTTTTATAAGTTTTATGATTTAGTTAAAATATTAATTAATTATTGAACAGTTGTTTTATAAAGAAGTAGTTATGTACCTGCTTAGTATTTATGTAATGAAGATGAACCAAAATCTCTCTTAACACTTTTCTTTTCACAATTTTAATATAACATTATAGAATTGAAAGCCTCTATACATTTGTGTGCATTTAGTTTATCATTTGAATGAAAATAATTTATTTAAATATGTGTATTTAAATAATTCTTTTAGTTATATCATTTCTATGTGAATGGATGGTTTGTTTCATTTAGATGATTGGCTTCATTTTTGGAGTTATATTGAGGGTAAGTGCACAAAGATGAGGGGACTTAAGTGGCCACTTTTTTTTTGAAATAAGGAAATATTGACATTATGAGAAATTAAGGATAGTTACACTCAAAATTGTAAGATGCAAAAGAAACAAGGGTCGTAGTGCTCTGAATCTACTTCCTAAACTACTAATTTTATTTGAAAATGGTAGAGATTAAGGGGTTACAAAAAGGGGTCCATACAAATTAGTCTTGTTTTTGTCAAAAAAATATAACATAGCATCTCTTGTGGCTCCCTCAAAACATTGACTTTTTAGTATTTTTAAAATCACTTCAATGAGAAATTAGCTAACAACATGTAGTTTATGCCCAATTTTTTTGATAATTATTTAATGAATATATGACTTTTTACTAATTTTCAAAGTGGACACATCATTAAAAAATAGAAATTTGGCTGTGCTACCCCTATAATTTTTGAAAACTAATCAAAAATCATTTTTTTTTAATATGTGTAGAATGGAGCCTAGTTTATAAAAATGTAATTTATTTGAAATTTTAATGAATGGTTAAAAAATAAAGTAAAATTTACCAAAAATTGGTTTTTGACAAAAAAATGAACACACAATCAAAAGAAATTAAAGATGAAAGCCTTAACATAGTCAAAATGTGAATAAATTACATCATTAAATAGATAAGAGAGAGCTTAACATTACCCAGGTGTTTGTTTTACTCAGCCTTGAAACACATGCAAAGATAATGTTTAGCATGAATGAGATTATGTGAAATTTTGTAGAATATGCAAAAGCACATTTTTGGGTGTTGGAAAGGTAGTCCAAGCCTTTGGGTTGGAAATCCAAAGAAAATCCAAGTCAAAGGCTTTGGGATTCCCAAAGAAGGACAAAATACAAGTGTGTTATAATGTTCTCACATTATTTAAATGCATTGAAAAAACATGAGAACATTATAACATGCTCGTGCTTTGTGAATGCATTGACAAAACATGAGCGCATTATAACACGCTCACATTTTGGTCTACATTTAAAAAACTTCTCTTTTTTTCTCTTTCTTCTTGTTATCTTTCAAGGAAATTATATACATGAATATAGTTGACATTTACATATGGATATTTACTTTCTTATACTTTAAGTTATATTTCATTATATAGTTTCAAGATGTTTAAGATCTCTAGGATTTATAATGAAAATTCTAGTGTTTGGAAGATCTTATAATTTTTTAGGCTTAGTCAAATTTTAGTAATCAACATGTCAAATTTCAATAATCAAGAGGTCAAATTTCAGTAATCAACAAGTTGTATCATCTCTCTCTCTCTCTCTCTCTCTCTCTCTCTCTCTCTCTCTCTCTCTCTCTCTCTCTCTCTCTCTCTCTCTCTCTCTACCTAACTCTCCCTCCATCACTCCCTACCACTCTCTCTATTGATCTATATCTCATCTCTCTCTCACCTCCCTCTCTCTCCCTCTATACTTCTCCCTCCCTCTCTTCTTCCCTATCTACTCTCTATATCCCAATCCTTCTCTCCATCCATCCACCTTCCTCCTCCATGCTCCCTCCACCTCTCTTCCTCCCTCCCTCATCTTCCTCTCCTCCTCCTCTCTCCTTCCCTCTTTCTGCTTTGTTTGTCCCCCTCCGTCTCTATGTTTGACCATCCATGTTTTCATCTTTGTCCAGTCCTATCTGTCGCGCATGTCAATCCCTGAGAATATTTCGTCTATTGTCTGCCATCTCATCTGTTGTTGTCTACTCCCATCTTATCATCATGCATCACATGCCTCTCGATCCCACTGCTCTTTGCACATATCACCTCTCACCTCTCTCCCTCATTCCCTCTCTACTCTCTCTATCTCTCTACCTTTCCTTTCCTCTCTAATTATCTTTATCTCCCCTCTCCCTCTCTTTATCTACCTCTCCCTCCATCACTCTCTCTCTCTCCTCTCTATCTCACCATTCTCTCTTTGTCTCTCTCACTCTCTCCTATCTATCTCACCATTCTCTCTCTACTTATCTTTATCTCACCTATTTGTTCCTTGCATCTCTCCCACCCTCCCTTCTTCCCTCTATCTCTATCTCTCTCTACTTATCTCTACATCACCTATCCCTCTCTCTCTCTCTTTGAGGGTTGAGGGATAGTGTTCAGGGTTGAGGGTATAGGGATTAGGGTTTAGGATATTGGGTATAGGGTGTTGGTGTAAATAAAGTATTATACCTAGTTAATTCATTACTAGGGGACTTAGGGGACTTATTTACATGTTTACTTAGGTCCTAAGAGGGAATCTTCCTAGGTGTTAGTTCTCATTAGATCTTATCTTATCTTTTGACTTATAAGACATGTGTCCTAGGTAGTTGTGATAAGTTGTCACATGACATAGGATTAAGACACTTTTTATATTCATGTTTAATCCTATATCTCACCTTGCCTATATAACCCAGTGGTCTCATAAGAAATTGCAATATATTCTTGGATAATCAATTCCATTGCAATATTGAGTATTGCATATTGATCTCTCTTGTGCTTTCATGAAGTGCCTAGATCTTTTGTGGCTATAATCTTTAGCCAAATCTTGTATGGTGTAGATTTATTCTATACCAACTCTTACATGGTTTCAGAGCTTGGTGGACCTTAAAAATTTGAGTATGCTCTTCTCTTACACCGAATGATGATCTGGAGAATAAGAAAATCTTGAAAGAAATACCATATTTGGGGGTTTCCTCTTTGTGTGCTTTTATTGTAGGTTCAAATAAGATATTTTTAGTGCAACTATGAGCTCACCATTCAGATTAAAGATTTCGGTAACGTTAGTTTTTTCTTTTGTTTTATTCAAATGGGACATACAAGGCCAAATCTATGAGGGTTTGAAGTTGAAGTGTGGTTGTCAAATCCAGAAGGTAGTTGTAATTTTGGAGTATTTTGGGTCAAATCTGACCCTACCATCATGTCCAAGAGGCCCAAAAAGCCCAATATCGGCTGTCAAATTGCAAAAAAATGAGCACTTCACCTAGAGCCTAAGGAAAAAAAATCCCCTATATGGTCGTACGACATCATTATTACAATTGCAGAAAAAAAAAGTATGGTTGGAAAAAAAAATCTATGCGAGTCACAAAAAAAATTTCAAAGGTGAAAAAAATTAGTAAACTTTTAATGTTTATTTGTATTTTTTTCAAAAAAGAATTTGGTTTAAAATTAAAATAAAATCAAAATAAAAAATTTCAACAAAGTTTTTTTAAAATTTCTATTGCAAGGTACTGCATGGTATGTTGCAAACCTACATAGTTGCAGGTACCCATGGCCCCCACATAGGAGCCATGTCGCTTCCTGCAGGACAGCCTAGTAGGCACCAATAGTGTTAAATACCTGCCATGATATTTTCAGCCAATCGAAAAACAAAAACCAATGTCAGTCAAAATAAACCGACGTAACTAAAGAATATTCCATTGTCCAATAGTATATTTTGTTAGTAGAATATTCCTCAAAGATTCCACCAACTAAATAGACCCACGCCAACTTGTGAAAGGTAGTTGGCCAATAATTTATTTTTACATAAATGTTGATGTCATCACTATGTCAATGGTGATGTCAATACCTTTTGAAAAATTTGGCCCCCTCCCCATTGAAGTTTTTAAATTTATAGTTCAACTTCAAACACACATAACTCAGTCGTCCAACCTCCATTTTTTAAGTAATTTTTTTTATTTGGGGTAGAATTTCACGCTCTTCATAGTGGTGCAACTGGTTTTTGATTTTGGTGTTTTTTTTCCATAAATTATAGATTCTCATAGGTGTTTCTGAGCTATTCTCATTTTAAAAAATTTTGAGGCTCCATTCTCACTCCTACAGTAACATTTTTGGGTCATTTTTTTTTAAAAGTGTGTAATTTTTTATGTAATATCCAATGGTGTGATTAGATTGATCTCTTTATTTATAAAAAATTACTTTGAGCTTGTGGAAAAATTTGGCATCCTATATGCACTAAGATTAATTCCACTTCGTTGTTTTTGGAAAGTGGCACTTGTAATCCCACTAAATATAAAGTGCCACAAATGATTGATTAATTTAGGGGGTAATCTTGTAGTCTTCGATTGCTTTCTTTTGCTTGGTTTGTGTTCTTGCAAATGGTGAAATCTCAAATTGAACTCCTAACTCCATATAATTATACTACATGGAGAAAATCAATATGGAATTATCTCATGATGAAATTTTTAATATGTCATCTAAAAAAACCATTCACATACCTACTAATGCTAAAGAAGTGGAAAAATGGGAGCTTGATCATGAGAAAACACTTGGATGCATATGTTCATTAGTATCATTTGATTTACAATTTCATGTTGAATCATGTAAAACACCTAAAGAGGCTTGGGAGGCTTTTGATAAATTGTATGGTAAAATTGATATGATTGGGGGATATCAGATTGATAATGATTTTATGAATCTTGATCCTAATTTTTTTTACCACGTCCAAGACTACATCTCCAAAGTTAAGAAACTAGGAACATAGTTGAAAGATTGTATCATTGATAAGGAGAATTTACAATTGATTTTGAATGTGTTATCCAAGCTTGGTCTTGAGTATTAAGTGTTTTTTTTTGGCTTTCATACCCATCAAATTTCTATGGGATCATCATATGATCTTAATTTTGTTGACATTGTAATTCTCCTAATCCAAGAGGAAGCTAAGTTAATGGATATGGGTCTAATCAAGTCTTCCAAGTCAAAATCATTGTTGGCTAGTGAGTCTAAGGTATGGAAAGAATCAAGGAATATTGATAAGAAGAAAAAGAAGAAAAAGAAAAAGACAGATATAGAATTTGAATCCTCTCCCTCTAAAGGGAAATCATCTAAGAAGGAGAAGCCTACATGTGCATATTGCAAAAAATTGAGGCATGGTGAACATAAATTTTATTCAAAATAGATTGATGAGTTGAAACATCTTCTTAAAAAGCATCAAATTAATTTTCCTTCATCATCAAATGGTTTATCTTCTTCTTAAAAAAATACCAATAGACATAAGCTGCAAGCACTTGTAGTTGTAGATTCTAAGTCAAAGAGGTGGATACTTGATTCAAGAGCCTCACATCACATGGCTTCATCAAAGAGTATGTTATCTTCATTTGAGACTTATTCATCACCACACATCCTAATGGAGAACAAAACATATATGTGTGTTTATGGGAAGGGATCCATTGACATGGATGATAGATCATTCAATTATGTTCTTTGTATGCCTTCATTGTCAACTAATATCCTTTCTATCTATCATATCACACATGGTGGAGCAGGCAAGAGTGTTTTCACACTAGATTTTGTCATAATCCAGGATTTGCATAGCAAAGATATAGCTGCGTTTGGGGAGGTTGATCACAAATCTCGATTCTACACCTTTTCACAATTTTCTCCTACTATTGATTCAAAAAATATTCACATTGAGGCATCTAGTGTGGACACTTTTGAGGAGATGCAATATGGTCATTTGAATCTTGGTATTGTTTCATCTAATGAGGATCTTGTGATAGGTGTTGATATTCCATCTCCTTCATCTACTTTTGTACCTAAGGGTGCTCATGTTGCCATATTTTTGGCTCCTTGTGATTCAGTACAACAAGTCATTCATTATCTTCTAGAGATGGCTACTTAGGATGAGTACTTGACATATATTATTTTTTTGTTTTGTGATTCACATATTTAAGATTTAGGAGATATCATTGATTTCATTCATCTTCTCTTTGATGGAGATGATCTTTCTTCAATTGTTGCAAGGGAACACTCTGATCCTCTTGTTCATTCTCTACATGATCATTCTTTTTAGTTTGACATGAGTGTGGATTCTTTAAGACAACATTTGGATGAGGCTTCTTTATCTTCATATTATGTATCCTTATCTTTGGATTTTGTTCTACAATCATTTCTAGGATATTTTGGATTCTCTTTGTTGGCAGTGTGGCCTACAATTCCTTTTTAGAGTGTGACAACTTTTGGTGTCAACATGGAGACACTTGAGCATTCTTCAGAGACATCACACATCATCCTTCTTCCCAAATCTTCCTTTCAGTAATGGGGATACATTATGCATACCATCTTGGTTTTTTTTCTTCCTAAGGGGAGGAACGTTGTTTGACACTTTTGGATCATCTTAAACATTCAATGTTGAGCTTCTACCATCATTGTAAGAGACTTAACATTGAGTTGGGTTACATGGTCCCCGTTCTTCTTATCTCTTACGGGGGGGAATTTTTCGTCAAATGGGGTTTTTTTCGTTTTCATTGTTTATTGAGAATATTCTTTTCATCTCTCTTTTGGGGAGGAATTTTGTCCCACTAGGTTTTCTCCTTTTCCTTTTTTTGCAAGAGATTGCATTTGCATTATGCATGGATACCTAACATGGGCTCGTAGTCGGGAGCCATCCTTGTGCCATATGCATATTAATAATCAACTACTCCCTAAGTTGCACTTAAGGCGGGTGTTGGTGTAAATAAAGTATTGTACCTCATTACTAGGGGACTTAGGGGACTCATTTACATGTTAAGTTTACTTAGGTCCTAGGAGGGAATCTTTCTAGAAGGTGTTAGTTGTCATTAGATATTATCTTATCTTTTGACTTATAACACGTGTCCTAGGTAGTTGAGATAAGTTATCACATGACCTAGGATTAAGACACTTGTCATAATCCTGGTTAATCCTATGTGTCACCTTGGCTATATAACTAGGTGGTCTCATAAAAAATTGAAATATATTCTTGGATAATCAATTATATTGCAATATTGAGCATTACATATTGATCTCTCTTGTGCTTTCATGATATTCCTAGATCTTGGGTGGATATAATCTTCAACAAAATATTACATGGTGTAGATTTATTCTATACCTACTCTTACATAGGGTTGAGGGTTGTAGGTTGTGGGTTGAGGGTTGAGGGTTGAGGATCGAGGAATAATTTTCAAGGTTTAGGGTATAAGGTTGAGGTTATATGGTACAGGGATGAGGGTTGAGGGTGTAGAGTTTATGCTTTAAGGTATAGGGTTGATGGTTGAGGGATAGTGTTCAAGGTTGAGGGTATAGGGTCAAGTGTATATGGTATAAGGATTAGGGTTTAGGATATTGGTTATAAGGTTGAGGGTATTGTGTTAATGGTATTATGTTTAGGGTACAAAGTTGAATGTATGGTTTATGGTTTAAGTATAAGGTTTAGGGTTGAGGTTTGAGGGATAATGTTCAAGGTTGAGGGTATAAGGTTAAGTGTATAGGGTATAGGAACTAGGTTTTAGGATATTGGGTATAGGGTTTAGGGTGGAGGGATTAGGGTATAAGGTATATGGTTAAGAGTTGAGAGTGTAGGATTTAGCGTTTAAGTATAAGGTTGAGGTATAATGTTCGACGTTTAGGGTATAAGGTATAGGGATGATGGTTGAGGGTGTAAGGTTTAGGGTTTATGGTATAGGTTTGAGGGTTGAGGGATAATGCTCAAGGTTGAGGGTATAGGTTTAAGTGTATAGGGTATAGGGATTAGGGTTTAGGATATTGGATTAGGGTTTAGGGTATAGGGTTGAAGGTATAAGGTATAGGGTTAACGGTTGAGAATGTAAGGTTTAGGGTTTAAGTATAGGGTTGAGGGTATATAGTTTAGGGATAATTTTTAGGGTTTAGGGTATAAGGATGAGGGTATAGGGTATAGGAATGAGGGATGAGGGTGTAATGTTTAGGGTTTAAGGTATATGGTTGAGAGTTGAGGGAATAGGGTTAATTATATAGGGTATAAGGATTAGGTTTTAGAATATTGGGCATATGGTCGAGGGTATTGGGTTTAGGATTGAGGGTTTAGGGTTTAGGGTTTAGAGTACAAGGTTGAATGTTGGGTTTAGGGTTTAAGTATAGGGTTGAGGGATAATGTTTAGGGTTTAGGTTATAAGTTTGAGAGTATATGGTATAGGGATGAGGGTTTATGGTTTAGGGTTTAGGGTTTAAGGTATAAGGTTGAGGGATGTTTGATCGTGTTCAAGTTTTAGGGTATACTTAGTTAAGTTTATAGGGTATAGGGATTAGGGTTTAGGATATTGGGTATAAGGTTGAGGGTATTTGGTTTAGGGTTGAGGGTATTGGATTTAGGGTTGAGGTTTTAGGGTTTAGGGCACAAGGTTGAATTTAGAGTTTAGGGTTTAAGTATAGGGTTTCAGGTTGTGGGTTTATGGTTGAGGGATAATGTTTAGGGTTGAGGTTCAAGGTTAGGCATATAGGGTATAGGTATTAGTGTTTAGGATATTGGGTATAGGTTTTAGGGTATAGGGTTGAGGGTATAAGGTATAGGGTTAAGGGTTGAGAGTGTGGGGTTTAGGATTTAACTATAGGGTTGAGGGTATAGAGTTAAGGGATAATGTTTAGCGTTAAGGGTTTATGGTTTATGGTATAGGGTATAGGGATGAGGGTTGAGGGTGTAGGGTTTAGGATTTAAGGTATAGGGTTGAGGGTATAGGGTTGACGGTATTGGGTTTAGGATAAAGGGTTTAGGGTTTAGGGTTTAAGTTTAGGTTTAAGGGATAATGTTCAAGGTTTAGGTTATAAGGTTGACGATATACAATATAGAGATTAGGGTTGAGGGTGTAGGGTTTAGGGTTTAAGATATAGGGTTGAGGGTTGAGGGATAATGTTCAAGGTTGAGGGTATAGGGTTAAGTGTATAGAGTATAGGGATTAGGGTTTATTATATTGGGTATAGGGTTGAGGGTTAGAGTTTAAGTATAGGGTTGAGGGTTGAGGGTTTACGATTCAGGGATAATTTTAAAGGTTGAGGGTTTAGGTAAAGTGTATAGGATATTGTTGATGGTGTTTTCTGCACAACAACCTAGACAGAATATGATATCATATCTCTCTTGAAAGGTAAATCTCTATCAGCAAGCCTCAAGAGGTAACCCCAAGGTCTCTAATGTCAGGTCTTGACAATGCATAAACAACTCAGTGATAAATGTGAAAATTCTAGTAATCATAATGGGACCTTACTACAAGTAATAACTAGATCTTAAGCTTATCTTATTTTTCCTTATGGTGATACTTCAATCCTAAAACTAACCCAAATAATAAAGAAATAGCAAAAGATAAGGGTTTAAGAGAGATTCCTAAGATTAAATCTACTTCTAAGACTAACAATGCAAATGATGAAATACTTGAAATGGACCAATCCCTCATAAACTAATTGTTGCTTAACCCAGATAAATCCATAATCCTATAGAAATAATGCAATCTTCTAAGGCATTAAAGATTTTCAGATCATGAACCCTCATCCAAGACAACCCTATTGCAATTGAAATGAATAAGCCTTCACAATTGAACTAAGCACAATAAATGTAAGGTCCAGGCTAACTTTGCAAAGCAACTAACCATCAACTAGCTTCAAAAAGTATGGACTAGGGATTGCTACAAACACTTCAAGCATCAAACCATAAACACCATTGAATCATATCTAACTCTACAATCTAACATGCATATAATAACCTTGAGCAATTTCAAAAAGATGGAACAGAAAGAACCATGCAAGATAAATCAACATAAAGAGATCACCAAAAATCACAATGTCTTCAATTGTATTGAATAATCCAATATTAGCAACAATTCTAATGTTCTGTGTTACAACACTTGCTCCAAAATTGACTAACTTCTAACCCTAATTCTTACTTTACTACCCTAATTTCTTCTAAGCCAAGAACTATCTCCCTTACAAATGAGGCAAAATGCCATATTTATCGAAACCCCCAAGATATGTTGGCCCAAGAAGTTCATAATGAATTAGCATTAAATTCTTGGGACTCATCCAGGTCGGCCTAGGATTTACAATGCAACTCAATCTAATTCATGTGAAGGATAGAAAAAATCCATGTAGAAAAGGCCCCAGATAAATAGGAAGCACAACTCCCAATGCAATCGATCATCAACTGGCCCCTTTTGTCCTTATCTTGATCCAATTTATTTGGAATCTTAAGAAAAATCCCCTCCAGGTCAGCCACAGGTGAATTAATAAATGCTTTAAACCCTCCTTCAATCGAATTAATCTCCTCCATCAATTCCATAACGACTTTGTTAAATTTAGCCTACACTCAGCAAAAACCACCATCAATATCCATTATAACAGAAGGATCAGAATTAACCCATCACCAATAATATATTCATCATTCAAATAATTTCAAACAAAGATCAAAATCCCCTTGAAATATCGTTAAAGCATAATTTCTTCAAAGTTCGGGATTTTCACCCCTTCGCAGAATTCAAGCCAAAAGGGAATTTCAGAAAATTCCCAACTAGATGGATTCTGGCGAAATAAGCATAACAAGCACCCAATAATCATTCAATCAATCACAATCAGATAAGAAAGACCATGAAAGATCTTAATATTACTCAGATTAATCATATGATGCACAATCAGTAGCTAATAATCCATGCTATCTCACAATCCTTCATTTTCAACAAAGTTTCAAAGAATTTCGCCCAGGACGGAAATCCGTGAAAACAACAACAGTCTACAAGTTCCGAAAAATGAAGAGATAGAAAAAATTTTGGGAAAATCCGGGGGGAGCATAAATTTTGAAGCAAGCAAAACTCTGGATCACTGCATATTTTGGGAAAATGCAGAGGACAAGGAAAATTGGGGAAATATGCCAATGAAGGAAAATCTCAAAACTAAAGGAAAACCCGAATGTTGATGTTCTCACATGACTTCACTCAAATTGATTGAACGATCACAAATTTGAGGAACTTAGGTTTGCAAAAAGCTTGATTTGAACCTCCTACAGATCATCATTAAATTTGAGGCTCATCCAAAGGTAAATCAAGAGGAAATGGTGATGCCCCAAATCCAAAACCCTAAAATTTCACCATGAACACAGGGGAGTTAGCCCAAATTTGATTGCCACCGCTATCAAGCTCGAGGATGGGTTATTCAAAGGATACACAGGTGAGTTTCACTTAAATGAAATTGAAAACAAGCTCACAAACTCACTCAGGGTTGGCAATCACACAAGCTCGAAAAACCCCAAAATCAACCATAACAAAAACAACCATGCACACAGGATTGAGGTAAAAAATGAAATCATGAGAATGTTGGGCACTATTGAACTCATCAATCAATAGGAGAATACAACGACTAGGCCATCAACATTCATAAAAATGACAGACCAAAACCCCAATCTGGGAATTTGACAAGGAGACGCAATGTCGAGAAAATCTGATCCATGCAGAATTTTGCGAAGGACCAAAATCTCCAGAAAATAGTGCAAAACATCAACCACCGGGTTTTCAAAGAATCCGAGGAAATCCGTCCAAAGGGAATTTTCCTGAAAAGAACCAAAAACTTGAAAGGAGCTCAAAACATTATATTCTCAAAGTGCTTCCCAAAAGGGGAGCATATGCACGAATAAGATAATCATTCAAACACGCGCTAAGGCAACAAAACCTCAACATCCAAGGGATAAAGCATCAAAAACCAGAGCAAAATAAGGTCCCCACTTTCAGTGGGGCGTGTGTACGAAAAATGCACAACAAATGGAAACTCAAATGGGAAAATGCTCCAAAGCATTTTGATGAAAAATAGGAATCAGGAACCCAAAATCTTTGGTCTTGATCTCGAAATTAGGAAAACAAATCAAAAATGCAAGATTAAAGAAAATCATAATCAAAGGTAGACTGAACCTTCCATAAACTAAAAATATTAGTGTGTGCAAGTTCATTTCCCTCCTTGAGCTACCACAGAAACCAAGCTCAGTCAAGTTAGGCTACGTAAAGATTCTAACTCCAAAAGCAACCTAGATAGAGCCTCGCTGCTAGCCAGGCATCCATAGCCCCGACGAGGTTATCATTGTAATTCTCCCAAACATAACTCTACTACTAACTAGGAGTCCATAGCCCCGGTAGAGATATTTGGATACCCCTGATAGGTTCAATCCATTCTTTTAATTTTCAATATTTTTCTTTTCCTTTCTTTTCTGATATTCTTTTCTTTTCACCTTTTCTTTTCAACCTGTGAACAATGAAGTTCACACTTAGGGCTGAGAACCACAATGGCACTGAAGCAAAAATAGGATTTTTCACCTAACATGACCTCACAAAGATCCCACAGCAACCTCAGAATTCTTAAGATATATGAAAGATATAAGATTTCAGAATTCTTCAGGTTCAAATCAAACTAATGACCCATCTTCTTTAGATCAAACATTCAGACCGCTTGACACTAACAAAAGATCTCGATCATCCATTCAAGACACATGATTAAATTCCATCAATGAAATACCCAAAACAACTTCCCAGATAATGAATAAGATTGCCATGTAGATGCAACACACCCAAAAGAAAACAAGAAAACCCCCAAAGCAAGAGCAGAGCAAAAACAAACCAAACTAAAAGAAAACCCTAAACTAATGCAACCTAATCTAAAGAAAGCAAGAGCAGAAAAGAAAACCTAAAGAAAGCAGAGCAAGCCGTATTTATTCAAAATCATGACTAGACATGATAAACTGAGACCTACATCTTTTTGACTTTTCAGTGCATGGACAAGCAATAAGGTGAAAGTAACAGTCCTTAAGAATGTAAACTTATCCTTATACTCAGCAAAGTAAATCACCAAATTGCAGCTTTCAAACTTAACCTTATTGATAGGAATAATCAGCAATTGAGGAAAATCATTGAAACCATGATCAATCCATATGCAAGTTGTCTTTCCTAAACCTCCATAATCAAATTGATAAGATTCAGAATTTTCAGCAAGGAGAGAAACAACCTGATTTTGTACTGCTATGGACTGAATGTTGTGCTCATCACCCTGTACTTGTGAAGAGTTGATGTCTCTATCTTCATGCAGTCTTGACTGATGATGCAATATCCCTCTTGCATTTGAAACATGTGAAACAGAATTAGAGTCATCACTAAATAATTCAAGGTGAAAATTAGATCGAACAGGTTCAGAAGTGTAAACATGGAACTTTTCACCTATTTGCATTTTTTTAATAGGGATCAATGATGAAAATGAAAAAGCAATGTCCTGTACAAAAAATTTCTCAATAGGATGTTCATCAGAAGGCATTATAGACTGATCTTCAAGCAAATTTTCACCCTTAGGAACATCAGCTTCTTTATCAGCAATATCAGATCCTACAATTTGCTTCATGGGACATTCATTGGCAATTTGTTGAGGCTCCTCATCTAAAAGCTCAACTTCCTCCAAGGCTACCTCAGCATTTACTGCTATGACTTTCTCAGATCCAATGCCAATTGACTCTTCTACTAGACATTCACTAGTAGCTTGTTGAAATTCTTTTATTGTAAACTCTTTCTTTGTAATTTGATGCACATTCTTTGTATAATATGACAACCATGCTTGCTCCTCCACTTCTTTTTCTGATTCTACCGATGCTTCAGCACTGTCAAATTTATGAATAGGCATATCATGTAACATGAGGATTTCCTCAGCCTCTTATCCTTGAGGGTCAACTTCCAGTACATAATTTCCTAAGCTTGTTTCAGACAGGAGTACCTCCTTTAAAGTATTTGTATCAGCATAGCTTCAAGCACCCTTATGTTCAGAAAGCATATCTCTTTCAAGAGACCTTAGTACTGCACCCCTAATTGAAGGATCCCCTAACAACTCATGAGTAGAGAGACTTACTTTGAATTTCTTGAGTTCTTCTACCACATATTCACCTATTTTCTCTGCAATCATGGTAGAACAGTTGTCTTCAAAGCAAACCACAAATTTATCCTTGTTGCTTTCAACGCTTCCTCCTTTATCAGATTGTCCTCCACCTATGAAATACTAAGTTGGCACATGATGGAATGCTTGAACCTATTCAGTTGTAGACTCTTCTTCATCTAGTGGACCATTTTCATTCTCGTCATTACCTCCAAAAGGTTGAACTATTGATTCTTCATTGTATGCATACCCTATTTCAACACTCCCGTCTTGTCCTTTTTCTAGTCCATTCTCTTCACTTCTTGGAAATGGGACATGATTCACCACCATGATTAATATATCATGAGGATTTACTATCTCTTTCCCACTTAAATTGTTGCTAACATGTTGTACATCCTGTTGGAAAATAGACACAGTAGTCTAGAATTCTTGACAATCCAACTCAAAGTGTTGATTAGTGTTATGAAGCCTACACCATCCTGAAAGAGTTGCTTCATCTAGGTAAATTCCACTAGATTTCTTATGATTGTTTGGCTGATCCAAAGATGCTAAGGCTCCTCCATCATTCCAACGGGGTGGTTTCCTTTCATGATCTTTATCAAGATGTTGTCCCCTATCAAATTTCTTCCCTTGAGCTTGCATCATATCCATGTTGCTTTGAACATAGTTGGATTGAATCGCCCTTTGGGCTGCCTAGGATTGACTATTTTGGTGCCTTAGGTAGGTGACTTCGATGTTCAGCTTCTCAACTAGCTCTGTGAGTGCATCTAGCCTCTCCTTGTCTACACTGTTTGATGGAGGAACAATACTAGTTGAATTCTGCATATAAATAGTATGGGACCCATGGTTCAAATATTGATTAAATATATTAGAGCTCTGCAAGTAACTAGGTATATTAGCTTGTTGATGAAAGAATGTCGGCTGGTTCGTATTTGGATGGTAATTTGACATGGGTGGAGCTTGATTCCAGGACAGACCAGGTAATTGAGGGACCAGACTCAACATAGGTGTTTGGTTAGCTAATGTAAAGGTCCCAGACCATTGTTGCCTCAAATCCATACTCACTTTAAAAGCCAGCTCATAAGCTTCAAATAGGTTGTCAGGAGGGTTTGCTTTCCATTTGATGAAAGTAGATGTTAAACTATCCAAAGCCTCATAATAAACCTCCCTGGCAGAGGCATCATCTACAGCATAAGGGGGTTGCAGCCTAGCATAATCCCTATGAAATCTATTATTGAAAGCCACTATTGGTTCATTTACCTCCCTCTTGAATCTAATAAACTACAGAAGTAACTCATTGGCACTGATTGGGGTCTCAAATTTCTATAAAAATGCAGTCTCCAGCTGCAACCAAGTAGTGATAGACCTAGTAGGAAGATGGTTATGCCAATGAAATGCCTCATCCCCAAGGAAATATGGAAAAATTCTACATGCAACATCCTTGTGATTAATTCCCCTATCCTTAAGGGTAGTTTTAAAAATCTTGATATGCTCCTTTGCAGTCCTTTTGGGATCATTAATGTGAAACTTAGAGTAGAAAAGCTCAAGATTTTTAGGCATGTGATTGTAATGGTTGAAAGATAAGGGAGATGGGTTGTTCACCAAGAAATCCATTGATGGAGGTGGAGGTGGTAAAGGTTGATTTATGGCTAGCTGAGGTTGTTGAATGGGAATGGCTTCAAAATCAGATGAAGATGGACTTGATGAAGATGGGGATGATGGAGATGATGGAAGTGGTTGGGTGGATGATGATTCTCCCCTTCTACTGGTCCTTCTTGACCTAGTAGGGACTGGTAATTCTTGAAATTCCTCTTCCCTTGGAGTATATTTGGTTCTTCTTCTAAATATTTTAGGAGAGATGGCAAACATAAATTGATCTAGCTTGCTTATTCAGGCCCTCCTTCTAGCGCTAATCTATTGATGGTGTTTTTTGTATAGCAACAACTCAAATAGAATATGATATCCTATCCCTCTTGAAAGGTAAATCTCTATCAGCAAGCCTCAAGAGATAACCCCAAGGTCTCTAATGTCAGGTCTTGACAATGCATAAACAACTCAGTGATAAATGTGAAAATGTTGGTAATCACAATGGGACCTTACTACAAGTAATAAATGAATCTTAAACTTATCTAATTTCACCATATGGTGATACTGTTAGAGTAATAAGTTATTATGCTTAATTAATTACATCACATGTTTGATTAATTAATTAAGTCACTTATTCCTCTTTATTACTTAAGCTAAACTTAGGCACATTAATAATTAATTATTAATTATTAAGTGTGCACACTAGGGTTTCATTTAGGGTTTCCCTTTTAGGGTTTCTTGATCTCCTTCATAAGGATTGATCACATTGTAATAATGTATTCTCTTAATGCATTTTCACAGAGAGGTTTTCTGAGAACATTGCTTTTTCGTTCTTCATATCTTTTGCATGTGACAGGTATCGATCTTGCATGCAGGTGATCTTGGTGATTCTAACATGGTATCAGAGCTCCAGACCTGTAGCAGCCTGTTCGTGATCTGAAGATATGGCCTTTCAGTGAGATTCAAGTGTAAGGGTTTCCACATGCAATTTTTTGATTGAATCTGGGGGTAGCCTAATTTTCTGTGCATTTTGGGACAAAACGGACCTCACCATTGAGTCCGCAACGCCCAAAAACCCCCATTTTCATATAAAATTTGCCTATTTTGGTGCAAGTTGGTCGAGAAGGCAAAATTTTTTGTCTGAGGGGCCGTACGGCCTCCCCAGCACGCGGATCGAGGCTCGAAAAATTTAAAAAAGGGCCAAAAACGTCGTTCATCGGTTTCTGCACCGGCGCTTCCAGTTAAAATGAAGGTCCGCCACCGGGCGGCCACTGGGCGGCCACCAGCCCGCCACCGCCACCGGTGGCTCTCCCTTCATGCTCCGCCGGGCCGAGCCAGCCCCCGCGGGCCCCCAGCAGCGCAGGCGGCGGTCACATCGGGGACCAGGCGCTATGCGCCTAGCCCTCGGCCATTCTCAGCCCCCAGCACAGGGTCATATGGAGATCCGTGGGCCAGCGGCCAGTCCGACGAACCGCAGAGAATATTCCGGTGAGATTCAGCAAATATTCCGGCAAGGGTATATACCGGCACCGAATTTTTTTGCAGGGGTACCGATTTTTTGTGCCGACGGCCAGACGGCCGTCAAATTTATGCTCTCATTTTGATGACGTCAGCATGACGTCAGGATGACGTCATCCGTACGGCACCCCTCTTTGCCCTCCTAACCCTAGTTTTTCCTAAAGAAGCAGTTTTTTTCTTTTGGCCATAACTTGGGCATACGGTATCGAAATCGGGCAAACGAGATATCGCCGGAAAGCTGATTCCGAGCACTTTCATTTGGTGCAGTTTATTTTTCAGTATTTTACTGCTTTACTGAATTTATTGCTGTTTGAAGTCAGATGTTGTTTTTGGACTTCCGAGCTCATAACTTTTTGCCACGATCTCCGTTTTTTACCTCGTTTGAAGCGTCAGAAAGGTATTAAGGAGCTATATATTGCTGTCTATGCACTTTTTCTGTATCTATCTCAGGTTTATCAGTTAGTCCATATTTGGCCCGATGGGTTGTTTGGCGATTACTTGGATGTTTTGGCAATTGGGAGAGTGCATCTTGCATCTTTACACTTTGTTTACAGTAATACATCTTTCAATAATTTCTTGCTGCATCATAGATTCTAGGGTTGTTCCCGTTTAGAGTTTTCAAGTGTTCTGTGGCATCGGGTCTGCTGTCACATTATTTTGATTCTGGTTTGGTTTCAGTTGTAGACAGAGATATCTTTCCTTGCTTGTCAGATTGCGGCTCCAGTGTTACTCTACAGAGTTCTTCCAGTGCTTCTTTGCAGCATGTTATCACATTGTAGGGGGGTTTTGTCCCACTGGGTTTTTCCTTCTCTACTCCTTATTGCATTGTAAATGGGTACCTGATCAGGCCTCGTTGCCGGGACCCATCTTTGCTTTCATGCATCCTATTCTAGTGTTTTAGCTTCTTCCTAAGTTCATCTTAAGGGGGGGTGTTAGAGTAATAAGTTATTATGCTTAATTAATTACATCACATTGATTAATTAATTAAGTCACTTATTCCTCTTTATTACTTAAGCTAAACTTAGGCACATTAATAATTAATTATTAATTATTAAGTGTGCACACTAGGGTTCATTTAGGGTTTCCCTTTTAGGGTTTCTTGATCTCCTTCATAAGGATTGATCACATTGTAATAATGTATTCTCTTAATGCATTTTCACAGAGAGGTTTTCTGAGAACATTGCTTTTTCGTTCTTCATATCTTTTGCATGTGACAGGTATCGATCTTGCATGCAGGTGATCTTGGTGATTCTAACAGATACTTCAATCCTAAAACTAACCCAGATAATAAAGAAATAGAAAAAGATAAGGGTTTAAGAGAGATTCCTAAGATTAAATCTACTTCTAAGACTAACAATGCAAATGATGAAATACTTGAAATGGACCAATCCCTCATAAACTAATTCTTGCTTAACCTAGATAAATCTACAATCCTACAGAAATAGTGCAATCTTCTAAGGCATTAAAGATTTTCAGATCATGAACCCTCATCCAAGACAACCCTATTGCAATTGAAATGAATAAGCCTTCACAATTGAACTAAGCACAATAAATGTAAGGTCTAGTCTAACTTTGCAAAGCAACTAACAATCAGCTAGCTACAAAAATTATGGACCAGGGATTGTTGCAAACACTTCAAGCATCAAACCATAAACACCATTGAATCATATCTAACTCTACAATCTAACATGCATTAATAACCTTGAGCAATTTCAAAAAGATGGAACAATAAGAACCATGCAAGATAAGTCAACACAAAGAGATCACCAAAAATCACAATGTCTTCAATTGTATTGAATAATCCAATATCAGCAACAATTCTAATATTCTGTGTTATAGCACTTGCTCAAAAATCAACTAAATTCTAACCCTAATTCTTACTTTACTACCCTAATTTCTTCTAAGCCAAGAACTATCTCCCTTACAAACGAGGCAAAATGCCATATTTATAGAAACCCCCAAGATATGTCGGCCCAAGAAGTTCAGAACAAAATGAATTAGCATTAAATGCTTGGGACTCATCTAGGTTAGCCTGGGATTTACAATGTAACTCGATCCAATGCATGTGAAGGACGGAAAAAATCCATGTAGAAAAGACCCCAGATAAATAGGAAGCACAACTCCCAATGCAATTGATCATCAACTGGCCCCTTTTGTCCTTATCTCGATGCAATTTATCTAGAATCTTAAGAAAAATCCCCTCTAGGTTGGCCACAGGTGAAGTAATAAATGCTTTAAACCCTCCTTCAATCGAATTAATCTCCTCCATCGATTCCTTAATGAATTTTTTAAATTCAGCCTGCACTCAGCAAAAACCACCATCAATATCCATTATAACAGAAGGATCAGAATTAACCCATCACCAATAATATATTCATCATTCAAATAATTCCAAAAAAAGATCAAAATCCCCCTTAAATATCGTTAAAGCATAATTTCTTCAAAGTTTAGGATTTTCACCCCTTCACGGAATTTAGGCCAAAAGGGAATTTTAGAAAATTCCTAGCTAGGTGGATTCTAGCGAAATAAGAATAACAAGCACCTAATAATCATTCATTCAATCACAATCAGATAAGAAACACCATGAAAGATCTTAATATTACTCAGATTAATCACATGATGCACAATCAATAGCTAATAATTCATGTTATCTCACAATCCTTCATTTTTAACAAAGTTTCAGAGAATTTATCCTAGGATGGAAATCTGTGAAAATAACAATAGTCTACAAGTTCCAGAAAATGAAGAGATAGCAGAAATTTTGGGAAAATTTGGGGGGAGCAGAAATCCGCAAAGCAGGCAAAACTCTAGATCACTGCATATTTTGGCAAAATGTAGAGGACAAGGAAAATCGGGCAAATCCGCCAACAAAGGAAAATCTTGAAACTGAAGGAAAACCCGAATGTTGACGTTCTCACATCACTTCACTCAAATTGATCGAATGATCACAAATTTGAGGAACTTGGGTTTGCAACCAACTAGATTTGAACCTCCTACATATCATCATTAAATTTGAGGCTCATCCAAAGGTAAATCAAGAGGGAATGGTGATGCCCCAAATCTAAAACCCTAAAATTTCACCATGAATGTAGGGGAGTTAGCCCAGATTTTGATTGACACCCCTATCGAGCCCGAGGATGGATTATTCAAAGGAGACATAAGTGAGTTTCACTTAAATTAAATAAAAAAACAAGCTCACAAACTCACTTAGGGT
Organism: Sequoia sempervirens; assembly: GCA_007258455.2. Taxonomy (NCBI): domain Eukaryota; kingdom Viridiplantae; phylum Streptophyta; class Pinopsida; order Cupressales; family Cupressaceae; genus Sequoia; species Sequoia sempervirens. The sequence continues at coordinate 440,017 of VDFB02348858.1, read as the reverse complement.
CGGCAATTACACAAGCTCGAAAAACCCCAAAATCAACCAAAATGAAAACAACCATGCACATAGGATTGAGCTTGAAATGCAATCATGAGAATGCTAGGCACCATTGAACTCATCAATCAACAAGAGAATACAGCGACTGGGCCATCAACATTCATAAAAATGACTAACCAAAACCCTGATCTGGGAATTCGACAAGGAGACGGAATGTCAGGAAAATACGATCCATGTGAAATTTCGTGAAGGACCAAAATCTCTAAAAAATAGTGCAAAACATCAACTGCCAGGTTTTCAAAGCATCTGGGGAAATTCGTCCAGAGGGGATTTTCCCGAAAAGAACCAAAAACTCAAAAGGAGCTCAAAACATTATATTTTCAAAGTGCTTCCCAAAAGGGGGGCATATGCACAAATAAGATAATCATTGAAACACACGCTAAGGCAACAAAACATCAACATCCAAGGGCTAAAGCATCAAAAACTAGTGCAAAAGAAGGTCCCCACTTTCAGTGGGGTGTGTGTGTAAAAACTACACAACATGTATAAGGATTAGGGTTTAGGATATTGGGCATAGGGTTGAGAGTATAAGGTATAGGGCTAAGGGTAGAGTGTAGGGTTTAGGGTCTAAGTATAGAGTTAAGGGTATAGAGTTTAGGGATAATGTTTATGGTTTAGGGTATAAGGTTAAGGGAATAGGGTATAGGTATGAGGGTTGAGGGTTTAAGATTTAAAGTATAGGGATAAGGGTTGAGGGTGTACAATTAAGTGTATAGGTTATAGGGATTAGGGTTTAGAATATTGGGTATAGGATTGAGGGTATTTGGTTTAGTATTGAGGGTTTAGGATTTAGGGTTTAGGGTTTATGTATAGGTTTGAGGGATAATATTCACAGTTTAGGTTATAAGGTTGAGGGGAAAGGGTTTAGGGTTTAATTTATAGGGTTTTGGATTGAGGGATATTGTTTAGGCTTGATGTTATAGGGTTAATTGTATAGGATATAAGGATTAGGGTTTAGGATATTGGGTATAGGGTTGAGGGTATTAGGTTTAGGGTTGATGGTATAGGGTTTAGGGTTTAAGTATAGGTTTGAGGGTTATGGGTTTATAGTTGAGGGTATAGGATTAAGTGTATAGGGTATAAGGATTAGGGTTTAGGATATTGGGTATAGGGTTTAGGGTATAGGGTTGAGGGTACATAGATTTCAGGGATAATTTCTAAGGTTTAGGGTACAAGGTTGAGGGTATAGGGTGTAGACACTGAAAAATGTCCTGAGTCTGTGAATGTCATTTTTCTTGGTCCTTGTCCTTTGATAATTGAATAATTTTAATTATTTTATTATTCTTGATCATATTCCTCTATTAATTTGTAAACAAAGATTATAGGAACCCTATTGGACACTTAACCTTCTAGGATCTTTCACCTAAAAGGGAAGGAATAGCATTAAAAAATTGTTGTTTAACACTCAAAGATCAATTTAAATGAGATTTATTATGCCTAATTAAGATGTCCTAATTTAATACTCTAAAAATGAAATGATTTAATGATGAGAAATCTAAGAAAACTAACTTGTTTGAAAACACAGTGTGATATACAAAAAAATTAAACTAATGCAATAAACAAACAAATGAAGATGTAAAACAAGAACAATGCACCTAGAAATTGAAGAAGAATAGATTGAAGGTTGCACGAGCCACTGAAATCTTGGAAATTTTGACTTTTGAGGCAACTAGGACACTTAGGCTAGTCTGGGTGACTTAGTTCTAGAACAAGGAATCAACCCAAAAATTTGTTTTTGCCAAAAGGTTAAATCTAAAAATGTAAAAATATCTTAAAAAGTAGTGTAGAAGGACTAAATCGCCACTATGGGTGATTTAGTCCACTTTGTATTTTCTGCAAATCTGAAAGTGGAAACGGAAGTCCACAAACTGCACCTTGTTCTTTGATGGAAGTTCGGATCTGAATCTTCAAAAAACCCTACAAAACAAAAGATAAATTGGTTTCTAATGGGGGGTTTTCCTTGGTCAAACCCTTAGTTGGTATTTAAACTTTGTAGAAAATAAAATATGCATAAACCCTAGCCTTAATTGTGTATAAGACTAGGAAAGACTAAAAATGAGATAAAACCCTATTCTAATGTGCTAGAATGAGGTGAATAAAGGACACTTGAGAGATGCAAGACTTCAATGCAAGAAACCCTACAACCCTTCAAATGAATGTAAAATTAGGTATGAAATGTAATGTCGACCTTAAGTTTGAAGATAAGAAGAACATGGAACATGGAATCACTTCAAAAACAAGTCATTAGGTGTGATTTGATGGCTAGTTGCATCTCTTCAACCTAGATTTCTCCATGATTCACCATAGGAATCCTTGATCCATATTTTTCAATGTGAGATCTTGAATAAGAAGTGAGCTTGAAGACCTACAAAAACCCTAGTTTGTTTCCCTAAAGCTTCAACTCTGATGTAAAATGCTATTGAATCTTCTTGTGTAAGACACTTTTCCTCTTGACTTTTGATTTTTCTTTGTAAAAATGACTAGGAGATTTGAAAAATGACTTAAAATGTGTATTTATAAGCATCAAAACCCAATTTTCCCATTATTTAGACCTAAGAGGCCAACATCCATTGAGAAATTAAATTGAATTAATGAAATTCCCACTCAAAAGTGGAAAATACCCTAAAAGGGACTAAGTCACCACCTTGGGTGACTTATTCCCACCAGGAATATTTTTGGTGGGTTTCACAAAATTTGAGTGGTTTCATGGGTGAATTAGGCCTCAAAGTCCAAAAATTATGAATATTAGGGGCCTATAAATACAATTTTAAGGGGTGATTGATGGAAGGTGCCAAAAGCAGGACTTAGGTTTACCGCAAAATTATCTCTTTCTCCAAGATTATACAATTTTTGGTAATAAATTAAGCCCCCACTTTAGCACCCATATGACTCTACGTGCATATGCAAGCTAAAGTATTCTAAATAGTGCACTCTATTGCATAAAAAGAATACTCATTCAAAAGACTAGAGAATGAAGGCCCCAGTGTAGTTATCTACAAAACCAAAACATTTGGAAACCACATCCTATAACACACATTTTTTATTTATCAACAATCCTTTTTTCCTAACTCTTAGAAAGAAAATTTGAGGGTAGATGTGTGCCCCCCATTGATTTCTCTTGATTTACGGAGGTGGAATCAAGGTAGCAATCTAGCCATGTCAAATTTGAAATATCATATTGAAGGACATATCCAAGTACTATGTCACATAATGATAGATAGTGGATGATGTCAGGGGTGGAAATACAATTCCAACACATCAAATAGTGTTGAAAATGGAGTTCTCTAGCTCCTATTATGTTGATTTGAAGAAAAGTTACTTTATGAACTCTTAAAAGAAAAATAACCCTATTTTAACACATAAGAGTAAAAAGAGATGAAAAATGGAGTAAAAGAGGTAAAGGGGAGTAATTGGTCACTTACTATTCATTTTACCTGTGTGCAGTTTTAGAGTGACGAGTGAGACAAGAGAATGTCAAGTAGACAAGGGTACACACCTGCACGATTGGACATTCTCCAAGACCAGGTGGCATGCGGCGAGCATCAGCATGAGGTGAGTGGATTTTGCAAGCTTCCTTTTGTGATTGTGTAATGATTTAATTAATTTTGAGGTATATCGAGGTTAATTAGGGGTCTTGGAAAAAAAGTTTGCAAAGAGTCCCCTTTTTCCGCAAAGTGTCCCTTTTGTTTGCAAAGTGTCCCATTTTTTTGCAAAGTGTCCCCTTTCTTTGCAAAGTGTTCTGTTTCTTTGTAGATTATCCCAAAAGGGGTCTAAAGTGTCTAAGGCCTTTAGAAAGGCACACTAGATTAACTTTAGCATACTTGCATGAGGAAAAATATAAAAAAGAGGAAAGATTTTAGAGCATATATGTGTAGATTTTAAAGGTACATGCCCGAGGACAACAATGGATAGGAGGGAGACAAATGAGTTTTCTAAGAGATCTGGCTCCAACACTATTAGCAAAGGAGATGAAGCATCTTCAGGCTATTGGGATCTATTGGGCATATCTTATGCCTCCCATGAGTTACCACAATGCCATGTTGATGGCTCTTTGTGAACGATGGGATGCAGATACATGCATGTTTCATCTACCCACAGGAGAGATGACGATCACATTGGAGAATGTACATCAAATTCTCCATGTTCTAATTCGAGGAGAGCAATTATATTTTCACAGAGAACGTACCTTCTTGGAGCAGAGGGTTGATTTACAATATTGCATAGGTGGTCTAATGCATGATGCACGAGTTAGTGGATGGACTGATTTGTCCATGTTATTATATTCATGGGCACCAGTGGTTCAATGCATTATGATGAACATCATATCCCTAGTCCTTGTCCCTAATGGTCAGAGTGGTCATCTTGAAGGAGGACTAGCTGACCTAATTCAAAGGATGGAAGAGTGGCGGATAGTATATGCCTAGGGTCGAAGTATGCTGGCACATCTCTATTATGATTTGGGGCAATTTGTATACCCAGAGATGGATAGTATGGTGTACTATACACTTCTATAGGTGTGGTTCCTTGAGCACATTACATGTACTAGACCAGTTGTTTATCCATGTGCGACAGTAGTGGGGTACCCATGGGCTTTCGAGTATCCATTGTGCCAACTATGGCAATATGGTGATTTGCATTTTTGGAGGGTACGGTTTGACCGACTAGATGAGGATGAGATCCTTTGGAGAACTTATCAACTGACATTATTGTGGCTAGATTATACCAGATAGTTGAGGAGGATGCAGATGGATAGATTTTTGGTTGGTCACCATGACCACATAGTACAACCATTTTACTATGATCGAGTCATGTGGCAATTTGGACAGGTACATACACCACCCCAGGCACAATCCTCTTTTAGGAGATCAGTGCAGAGTGCACAGAGACCAAGTGATATTGTGTGACTCATGCTCGAGCATGTAGCTGAGAGTGATTTTGATCACTCTAATCACAACCAACCACCATTCTCTAACATAGATGACATTGGTGCCACAATAGAGTATGAGGAGTGGTGGATAGTGACTCAACCAACACCATTATTATTGATGGATGAGCTAGTGGGAGATGTGGAGCCACTACCAAATGATGGAGAGGAGCAGGAGGATAGGGCCAAGGAGACACGCTATAGACATACTGATATATTTAATAATGTGGTTGATGATGAGTATGATGAGGAGGTAGATACAGATTATTAGGTTGAGGAGGGAGAGGAGGAAGATGAGGAGAAGTATTTGGAGGATGAGGAGGAGGAGCCACCCTTAAGCGAGGATGATGAGGCAATAGTTGAGGACCATCATGAGGGGGGAGATTCCTCTCCTATCCATAAGATGAGGTCATGAGCAAAAGTTGCAGCTAGCACCAGAACTCATAGTCGAGGGGAGGCTAGCATAGCCTCCATGCCCCTAATACAGGATGACATTGAGGTGACACATCCAACCGGCGACATAGGTGATGATATTTGATTTGATGCATGTACTTTGAGTGACTATGTCATTATATATATATATATATATATATATATATATATATATATATATATATATATATATATATATATATATATATATATATATATATATATATATATATATATATATATATATATATATATCATGATGATGGTTACTGATTGTGTTATGTTTCTACCTTACAGGAGTGACGAGAGACTGACGAGAGTTTTATTGTCAGGCTACTATAGAGATAGTACCTGCATCCATTGACAAGGAGGAGATGGATCCTGACTACATTCCCCCACCTATTGTGGAGGAGGATCTAGAGTCACTTAGACCTTTTGTGAGACTACGGATAACTTACAAGAGCTTGAGGAGACCATTGCAACAAGTGGAGACCATAGGGTAGTCATCACAAATTCCAGCAGAGATGGAGAGACTACATGTAGAGATAGAATGACTACGAGAGGAGAGAGATGTGGCCAATAGGTGAGCACAAGGTCTAGAGTTTGTATTCAAATTTAGTGGATCACAATCATGATCACACACGACCATCTCATGACATCCAAGGACCGGATCATGAGCACCAGATTCTAAGGGTTCTAGTTCTGACAGACCTTGTTGATATTGTTTCTTATGATGATATGTATATAAAACTTGGAGGATATGCATGTATATAGAAGAATTTTATGGTTTATGATTTTTCTAGATGTGATTGAATGTTAAATGGAAATGAATTTAATTAAGTTACCTTGGATAGATTACATTAATTAATGTCCTAAAAAGTTAACAATGTGTATGTGATCTAATTAAAACATATATTTGTAGTTTTAAGTTAGATACAACATAATAATTGAGTATGTTATGCTAAACCCAGATGTAACACAACACACAAGATGAAAGTGAATAGCATGAAACCTAAAGGAATTATAAATAATCACTTTCGTTTTCAAGACAAACTTGCAAGAGAATTTTCAAAAATGAAGCAATGTGAAAGCGTATAGGGGAAGATTCCCATAATGTTTAGCAACACTGCTTTATCCTTCATGCTATCCAAAAAGGATTAAACATAATACCAACACAAATGTGTGGCATTGATTGGTTCTTTAAGGGGTGTTCCATCCAGTTCTATTAAGACATCGCACCAGACCCATAACTTTTGTCAACAACATAGGGTCCTAACCAATTAGGACTAAAAATTTCACATTCATTAGGATCAGCGTTTAGATTATGCTAATTTTTGAATAGAACCAAGTAACCCTTGTTAAATGTGTGAGGGATAACATTAATATTGTAATAATGTTTTTTCCTTTTGCAGTAGGCTTGAAGATGCTCAAGAGCATTAATGCGATGTTCATCAAGCATTTCAAGTTGATGTAATTGTTCAATCCTGTAAGTGTTATTGTCAATCAAACCTTGGAGAGCAATCTGTAATGTTGGGATTTCTAACTCCAAAGGAATGATTTCCTCTGTATCATAAACAAGGTTATAAGGTGTTGAACCAGTGGAAGAATGAACACTCGTACGATAATCCCAAAGTACATAATGTAGTTGTGTGTGCTAGTCCTTGTGATTGGTGTTAACAGTTTTCTTTAAAATTTGTTTGAGGACTTTATTAGTTAACTCAGCTTGACCATTGGATTGTTAGTAGTAAGGTGTCAAAAAATGGTGTTGAATATGGAAAGTCTCTAAGAACTTCTTCACATCATTATTCTTAAACGGTGTGCCATTATCGAAAAGTAATGTGGAAGGAAGTCCAAAATGAGCAATTGTGTGCTCAAGGATGAAGCGATAGATTACCTCAGTAGTCATAGAGAAAAGCAGAATGGCCTTGATCCATTTCATGAAATAATCAGTGGCAGTTATGATAAATGTATGTCCAGTAGAAGAGGGTGGGGAGATTTTTCCAATTATATCTAGCCCCCATACTGAGAACATCCAAATAGGAATTTGGGTGTGGAGCTCAGAAGTAGGAGCATGAAATAAATGAATATTTTCTTGACATTTATGACTTTGCTTAACATACACATAACAGTTTTTTTCCATATTTTTCCAATAATAACCCATATGAAGAAGTTCCTGCACTAAGGTCTTTGAACCAAAATGACCACCGCAACTTTCGGCATGAGCCTGCTCAAGTGCCATACTAATTTCAGAATCCTTGAGGCATCTGAGTAAAATGTTGTCAAAGGAGTGTCAATATAACACATCAGCAAGGATGATGTACTTGGTGGCTAATTTTTTAGACAAGCACGAGTGTTACCTGCGACAGGTTCACGAAGGGTACCATCTTTTATATAGTTATAAATACCATCATACCATTCACTCAAATCATTCTTGGTTGTAACAAATGTGGTGATAGCAATATCAATGATAGAAGGTTTCATGATGGGATGAACAGTGAATATGATATCTTGTGAAGGATTTGAGGGGGATATAAGAGAAGCGACACTGGTCATTGCATCAGTATGTCAATTGTCTTTTTGCAAGAGGTTAGCAATGGTGAAGGAGTTAAATTTTTCCAGTAAGGACATTGTGATGTCTTTATATTTGGATAATTTATCATGTTTAGCTTGATAGTAACCATTAGTTTTTTTATTACTAATTGTGAGTCACCAAAGATCCTAATGTCAATAATACCCATGATTAAAGCAGTGTGTATTCCAATGATTAATGCCTCATATTCAACAGTGTTATTTGTACATAGGAAATTTAAATGATATGATAAGGGAATAGGTTTTCCTTCAAGAGAAATTAATATTATTCCAGCACTGGAACATGTTCTACACTTAGATCCATTGAAATATATTGTCCATGCAGAAACACTTGATGTCAATACACTGTCATTAAGAAAAGAATCATTATCGGGTAAGGCTAGAGGGGAAGGAGCATCAACTAAATGGTCGGTCAAGGCTTGTCCTTTAATTGCTTTTTGCAACAAAAAAACTTAAGGTAAAACTCAGTTAACAACATAACCCATTTAGCTAAATTCCCTAATAAGTCTATTTTATTGAAAAGATGTTTGAGAGGGTCAAATTTTTTCATGACTTGTATTTCTGCATTTAGTAAATAATGTCACAATTTACTAGTAGTGAATACAAGAGCTAAAAAATTATTTTCGATAGGTGTATATCTAGTTTTGTAATTGATTAGAGTGTGACTAATGCAATAAACATGATGTTCTTTTCTATTATCATCTTTTTGAGCTAGCAATGTTGCAAGAGCATGAGCAGATGAGCAATGTAAAGGATGAATGATTTGTTTGGCATGGAAGGCTATAAAATAGGTGGAGTGACAAGGTACTCTTTAAAACTCTCAAAGGCATGTTTACAATCCTCATTCCAATCAAAGGGAACATCCTTCTTAAGGAGATGTGTGAAAGGTAATTTCCTATCGACTAAAGAAGCAAAAACATGATAGATGGCTTGTATTCATCCTTGTAACGTATGTAATGGAGAAATATTGCGAGGAGGTGGCACGTTAATGATATCATCAATTTTCTTTGTATCCACTTTGATGCCTCTATGAGATATGATAAACCCTAAAATAATTTTGCTATCTACTCCAAAGACACTTTTTTGGATTGAGTCTCATATTGTATGGACGCATTCGTTCAAAGATCTAGTGAAGGATGGTCACATTGTCTTGTCATCGTAAGGATTTAGCGAGGATGTCATCAACATAATCTTCCACTATTTTATGTATGTAATCATGAAATATCAATGTCATTTCTCATTGATATGTTGTGCCTACATTCTTCAATCCAAAGGGCATCATAACCCAACAAAATGTTCCCCAAATAGTGGTGATTTTTGTCTTGTATTGATCTTGTGGGTTGATGAAGATTTGATTATAACCAAAAAATTCATCCATGAATGACAACAAAGCATGTCTAGCAGTTGAATCCACAATCATGTCAATATTAGGAAGTGGAAAATCATCTTTTAAAGATTTTTTTTTCAAATCACAAAAATATGTGCATATCCTAATATGATTATCGGGTTTAGCAATGACAACATTTGAGATCCAAGGAGACTAATTGATAGGACGAATGAAACCTACATCAAGGATTTTCTCAAGCTCTCCTTTAACAAGCAAATCTATCTTAGGATTCATTTTTCATATCTTTTGTCAAACAGGCTTACTATCATTTGCAAGAACAATGTTATGTGTGACAATTTTTGGGTCTATACCTAGCATATCAGAATATTTCCAAGCAAAAATTTTAGGAAAATCATGGAGTAAAAGCACAGTATCCTCTTGTTCTTCATCATCAAGGCACTTCCCAATCTTAATGACCTTTTATGTTTCATTTATTTCCATTGGTATATCAATTGTATCTCCTAGAGGGGGTGCATTTGACTTAGGAAACTTGGGATCATAAGGTTCCATGGTTTTCTCATGATCATTAGTATTTTGTGGCTTGGAACTTATCATATCACAGGTAACATTGCGTTTAGAGGAAGATGTGTGATTGATAGCACCTAACATTTGTTTCAAGGCTTCATCACTTTCAACATACCCCCAAGATGGTAGAGAATTTAGATCAAGAAATTCAGGATGTTTGAGCATAAGCGTAGTTTAGGGTTTACATGTGATAGTATTGATATTTAATGAGGGTCGTTGTGTTGCTTTTATTGTCTTAGAAAAGGAATAACCTAAACAAGTATTGATGTCTTGTGCATTAGGCTCAATAGGGACATGAATGCCTTGTTCATATTTTCCAAATCCTTTACCATTGTATCCCAATTGTTTCACAAGCTCATACCCACGTCCATAAAGTCTTTCCATTTCCTTGGGATTGGGAGATTTCTAATAATCTATCTCATCAAAATCTATTGTGTAAGATGTGTTTTCTTCCAAAGGAGGTGAGATAGCGGACTAGGAAGATTCTTGTGAATTTTGAGTGGACATAACTGTTGGTTGCTCTTTTTGTTCTAGCTCCTTGCGATAAATTATGTATTCATCCATGAATGAAGGAGTAAATTCTAATGTTCCCCAATCATCATCAAGAAATTTAGACATGGATTCGGTTGCTTGTTTATTTGTTTGAAGAGGATAAATATGAGAGGTTGAAATTAAAGTAGTCAAAGGACCTGTTGTTCCTTTTTCATGTTGCAAACAACTCTCAGGCTCGGGATCTATGTCAACTTGATATACCTTGTTGTTATAGACATATTTCATTATGCGGAAGAGTCAAAGGAACCGCATGCATCTCATGAATCCATGGCCTACCCAAGAGAAGATTATATGCAAGAACATAGGGCATGACATGAATAGGAGTTTGCAAGGTAACCACTATGATTTTTATAGGTAAAGTGATTATACCAAGCAGTTGTTTGGTTGTATTATCAAATCCTCTAATGGATAAGGAATTAGGATTAATTTTCAATTTACCCACACGTAATCAATCGAGAAGTTTCACACTACACACATTAAGGGCAGAGCCATTATCAATGAGGGTTCACTTAATACCTATTGTGTTATATTGGGAAATGATCATAAAAGCCTCATTTTGTCTCATTAATTCTAACGGAGGGAGCTCATGCTGATGAAAGGTAATGTCTACATTAAGTGTATTCATTTTCCCTATAAGAGCTTCCACATCACCTACATTAGTACCAGGAGGAACAACTACTTGTTGCAAGGCTATTTGAAGCATTGAATGATAATTGGGTGAATTTTGAAGAAGATCCCAAAGGGATATCTTGGTGAGAGTATTTTTAAGTTGTTCAACAAGGTCATACTCCCTAAGGTGTGAGTTTAGGAAAGGGGCACTAGGAAAAATAGGATTTGGTAAAGGTAAGGATGTGGGAGGGGGTTGTTGAGGTTGGGGATTGTTTATAGTGTAGTGTGTGTGTGCAACAACATTGTGTTGTGGTGGGTAAAGGGTAAACTCAAGTTTAGGTGGAGGTTGAGGTTGAATAACATTAACATATTTTTTTGTTTGTTGCTCACAACGAACCTTTGTGGATGGCTTGTGTGAGATGAATTCCTCAAGGGCTTATCTAACATATGCAAGTCATCATGACTAAAAGGTTTGGGAGAAAGGTCATCACTACGTGTTTTAGGTTTTTCATCACAAGTCTTAGTGGATGAACTTAGTGAGAGGAAACCTTGAAGGGTTTCATCTAATCTATCCAAGTCGTCACTACTAAGAGGTTTGGATGATATGGTTGTCCTGTCCTAAAATGAAGCATCGTTTTAATTTGTTCATGCATTTTTGTGATGTTTTCATTTGTGTTTTCTAATGTATCTAATCTAAATAAGCTAGGAATGAAAGTTGAAAATGAACATTGTAAAAACCTAATGTCATCTATGATTGTCATTAAAGTAAACAATATAGATGCAAATGACTCAAGTAGAATAGTAAATAGTTGTACAAAAATAGAGTAATGACTAAATCTAATAGGAATTTCATAAATGAGAAACAAAACGCAAAAAACATAAATGCAAAATTGACAATGAGACTAAGTCGTCCAATGTGGTGATTTAGTCCAATTAGGGCTATTTTTGAATTTTTTCTATTTTTTTTGATGAATATGAATGTGTTTAGGACTGTGTAATGCAAATCTAGACTGTAAATGCATAATTTCACTATTATGCTATGAAATGAGATGCTATAATGCAAGCTAACATAAACTTTTCACTAATGCAATTGAAGACCTTAGGATGCAATTTAACTAATGCAAGATGCAATGCAAATGCACTTGAAAAGTAGAAAAGGAACAATGTTCAAAAGATGTAGGTTCACCAAATTAGAAGGTTGCATATTCGATTCATGTCAGGTTCACCAAAATGTAAACAAAGATTTTAGGAACCCTATTGGACACTTATCCTTCTAGGATCTTTCACCTAAAAGGGAAGGAATAAGGTTAAAAATTTGTTGTTTAACACTCAAAGATTAATGTAAATGATATTTATTATGCCTAATTAAGATGTCCTAATGCAATACTCTAAAAATGAAATGATTTAATGATGTGAAATCTAAGAAAACTAAATTTTTTGAAAACACAGTGTGATATGTAGAAAAATTAAACTAATGCAATAAACAAACAAATAAAGATGTAAAATAGGAACAATGCACCTATAAATTGAATAAAAATAGATTCAAGGTTGTAGGAGCCACTGAAATCTTGGAAATTTTAACTTTTGAGGCAATTGGGATACTTAGGCCAATCTGGGTGACTTAGTTTTAGAATAGGGAATCAACCCATAAACTTGTTTCTACCAAAAGGGTATCTGAAAATGTAAAAATATCTTAAAAAGTAGTGCAGTGGGACTAAGTCACCACTATGGAAAACTTAATCCACTTTGGATTTTCTGCAAATTTGAAAGTGGAAACGAAAGTCCACAACCTGCACCCTGTTCTTTGATGGAAGTCTGGATCTAAATCTTTCAAAAACCCTGCAAAACAGAAGATAAATTTGTTTCTAATGGGGGGTTTTCCTTGGTCAAACCCCTAGTTGGTATTTAAACTTTGTAGAAAATAAGATTTGCATAAACCCTAGACTTAATTGTGTCTAAGACTAGGAAAGGCTGAAAATGAGATAAAACCCTATTCTAATGTGCTAGAATGAGGTAAATAAATGGCACTTGAGAGATGCAAGTCTTCAATGCAATAAACCCTACAACCCTTCAAATGAATGTAAAATGAGGTATGGAATGTAATGCAAACCTTAAGTCTGAAGATAAGAAGAACATGGAACATGGAATCACTTCAGAAACAAGTCATTAGGTGTGATTTGATGGCTAGTTGCATCTCTTCAACCTAGATTTCTCCATGATTCACCATAGGCATCCATGATCCATATTTTGCAATGTGAGATCTTGAATAAGAAGTGAGCTTGAAGACCTACAAAAACCCTAGTTTTCTGCCCTAAAGCTTCAACTCTTATATAAAATACTATTGAATCTTCTTGTGTAAGACACTTTTCCTCTTGACTTTTGATTTTTGCTTTGTAAAAATGACTTAAAATGTGTATTTATAAGCATCAACACCTAATTTTCCCATTATTTAGACTTAAGAGGCCAATATCCATTGAGAAATTTGTTGGAAATATGTGCCTCAAACTATACATGTTGAAACCTCCATTAGAGACAAGTCGGTGTGATATCTTCATTGTTTGGCCGACTAGCAGCTTGATTCATTCTGGTTTGTACAGGTCGTTGTGACCTTGCAAATGTCTTGCTGAAAGGTTGCATTGTGGAGTCTATCACTGTGACATAGTGTATTCATTATGACCTCATAGTGCTTGGGAGACCTCTTGCTGATAGGCCATTCAATTGTTTATCGGGGAGACTCTTGGTGACCATGATCTTCTGTGTAACACAGTGGCTTAGTGAAGCATATTAGCAAAAGCTAATGTCTCACCGATAGGAATACTGCTGGTGTCTTCGCCATAACATATGGATTGGTGTGAAGTCCCAGTGAATGGAGAAAGTCACACCGACGGGGACACATCCAAACGCCTTTCGGTATAACTCTTGGCGATAGATGAAGTCTTCGGGGTAACATATGGAGATTGGTATGTTCTCTCAGTGAAGGGCAATGTCTTGGCGACGGGTAAACACTTCAAGGTAACCTTTATGTCTCGGAGAAACCTCTCGGTGATATTGGTATGTCTTGCCGACTATCTTTTGGAGCTCGATATGACTTGTGTCTTCGGTATACCCTTGGTGACTCGCTATGATCTCCTAGAGAATGTGATAGGTTTGGGCAACTGCTCGGTGACTCAGTGTAACTCATGGAGCTTGATAGAACATCTTGGCAACTACGGTGACTCTTGGCGATAACAATATGAAGTCTATGTGGCATCGGCGAGACATTGTTAGTGTCTCACCAAGATGCTAGTACATTGCAAATTTTGTTGACCGAGTAAGACCGTCCTATGTGGAGTCTCATGGATGAATAGGAGATCCGAATGGGAGCAGTTGGAAGATAATCGGTTGTGATGGTTCTATGAGGAAGTTCAACAATCAGGGAACACCATGGATACATTCTAAGATTGCTGATTGTGATCATTGTTGAATAATTAGTTGGATGGTTGGTTGAATCGACAGGTTGTTGAGTGATTGTATCAGTGGATGAATTTTGTGGACTGTAACATGAAGATTCCTATACAAGAATGTTAATGGTGAATGATGTTGTATAATGACACCAGAAAGATAAGTCTAGAATTTGTATATAATTTCATTACTGTAATACAAAGTGATTTCTCTTGGTGTGGTGGGTTTTTCTCCCATAAGGGTTTTCCCACATATATCTGGTGTTAGTGTGTGATTGTCAAATACTCTTTTTTTGTTGTATGTTTCATAGTGCATCTTAATTAGACTATAATTGTAAATTTAAAAGTGTATTTACATTCTTTCCTAAGGTATTGACGTTAGGAGAATTGTTTTCCACATCTAATTTTCCTTACAAGTGGTATCAGATCCTGGCCAATTGTGTTATCCTTGTGGGTATGTTGGGTTTTTTGAGTCAGTTATGTTCAGTGGGAGTCTTGTAGAAAATTGTTATTTCTGATTACAGGTTGAGATGGCTAGTACATCTGGAAAGTTTGAAATAGAGAAGTTCAATGGCAGTAACTTTGAGTTGTGGAAACTCAAGATGGAGGATCTTCTTGTTGACCATGATCTTTGGATTGTTGTGGCTGGAGTGAAACCTACAGGCATGAAGCAAGAAGATTGGGACCTTGCAAATAGGAAATCTAAGGAGCTGATAAGGCTCTATTTGGCAGACTCAGTGCTTCTGAATGTGCATGAGGAGAAGACTGCATCTTCTTTGTGGAAGAGACTGGCATCTATTTATCAGGGGAAGTCCTTGGTGAATAAACTTTTCCTAAGGAAGAAAATTTACTCTTTGAGAATGCAGGAAGGAGGGTCTATAGCTGATCATTTGAATGCATTTAATATGATGCTTGCTCAATTGACATCTGTTGGTGTGAAGACTAAAGAAGAGGATCGTTGTATGCTTCTATTGTGTTCTTTGCCAGACTCATGGGATCATCTGGTGATGGCGATTGGGAGTACAACATCCAGTTTCAAGATGGAAGATGTTGCATCTTTGCTGTTAGAAGAGATGAGAAGGAAATATTCTGAGAGGGCGAAGGAAGCTCTTGCTGTTAGAGGAAGACCGAAGGATAAAGGCAAGAAGAAGGACAAGAATTCCAAATCAAAATTAAAAGGGAGATCAAAGTCTCCTGGCAAGAAGTCCAAGGTGAAGTGTTGGAACTGTGGGCAACCTGGTCATGTCCAAAGGGATTGTAAAGAGGAGAAAAAGAAGAAGAAGGGCTCTTCCGATAATGGTTCTTCTCATAGTGATGGTGACGCATTCATTGTAGCCTTGGCTACATAGGCATCAGATGATGTATGGCTGATTGATTTTGGAGCATCGTTCCACATGACATCTCATAGAGAGTAGTTCACAAAGTGTGAAGAATACGATGGTGGAATGGTGTACTTGGTGAGTGATTCAACTTTGGAGATTTTTGGTCATGGAAGAGTCAGGATACAATTCCCTAATGGCAGAGTAAAGGGAATAAATAATGTTATGCACATACCAGGTCTGGCTCGAAATCTATTATCTGCAAGTATGCTAAATGATATTGGTGTACAAGTTACGTTCTCTGGAAATGGCTGCAAGATGACTAGAGGTTCAATGGTGCTAGCTAGAGGTGCTCGAATTAGTACCCTGTACAAGTTGGATGCATAGGCTGTTCAATGTAACAGTATCTCTGCAAAGTCACTGAAAGCTGCTCATGGAGGTAAAGAGGGAAATATCCCTAATTATGTAAACTCTATGGAAGTAAAACTTCTTGCAGAGAAGACTATGCTTTGGCATCATAGGTTAGACCATATAGGAGAAAAAGGTTTCAAAACCTTGAAGAATAAAAACCTGGTAGAGGGGCTTGAAGACTGTAATCTTGAATTTGAATTTTGTGAACACTGTATATATGGAAAGTAGCACCGTGTTTCATTTTATTCTAGTCCTCATAAATCTTCTGGTTTGTTAGATTATATTCATTCGGATGTGTTTGGTCCATTGAATATTCCTTCTTTGTCTAAGTCAAGATATTACATGTCGTTCATTAATGATTATTCAAGAAGAGCATTTGTATATTTTCTGAAGAGTAAATCAGAAGTATTTAGTCAGTTTAAAGAATTTAAAAATCTTGTTGAAAATCATATTGGTAGAAAAATAAAATGCTTAAGGACTGATAATGGTGGTGAGTTCTGTTCTGATGAATTTGAAAGATACTATAAAGACCATGGAATCAAAAGACATAAGACTACACCTTATACTTCATAGCAGAATGGAGTTGCTAAAAGGTTCAATAGGATAGTGATGGAGAGAGCACAAAGTATGCTCAGTAGTGTTGGCTTAGAGGAGAAGTTCTGGGGTGAGGCTGTATCTACTGCATGTTATTTAATTAATCATTCTCCAAATTCTACTCTTGTTGAGAAAACACCTTTGGAAGCGTGGTCTGGTAAGAAGCCCTCACTTAGACATGTTCGTGTTTTTGGCTGTGAGACATATGCTCATGTGCCGGATGTAAAAAGATCTAAACTAGAGAATAAGGCTATCAAATGTATTTTTATTAGCTATAGTGTTGTCATAAAGGGATATGAGCTTTTGAATCCTGATACGGAGAAGGTTGTATACAGCAGAAGTGTAATATTTCGTAAGCTAAAACGTTCCACTTTGGATCTGCAATCAGAGACAAAGTCAGATAAAAATAAGGATGTAGCAATAATTCCTCTTACACCAGAGAAAGAGGAATTGGAAATTCAAAATGTACCTAAAACTGAGGATAGCTTGAGTAGTTCTAAAAGTTCTAAAGAAGAAGAACCTCAGCCTCAACAAGTGAAGAGGTCAACCCAAGAAAGAAAACAACCAGATAGGTATGGGTTCTCATTGATTGATTCTACTTGTTCCTATGCTTTGATTTCTAGTACTGATGAGCCTAGGACTGTGAAAGAGGCATTTAAAATGTTTGATTCAAATTCTTGGTTGGAAGCCATGGAAGAAGAGATGGCATCATTAGATAAGAATGAAACCTGGAGTCTGGCGCCCTTGCCTAAAGGCAGAAAGGCTATTGGCTGCAAATGGGTATTTAAGAAAAAGATTGGTCTGGATGACAGTGTAGAAAAGTACAAGGGAAGACTGGTTGCAAAGGGTTATTCCCAAGTAGAGGGAATTGATTATGGGGAAATATTTTCTCCTACAGCAAAGCTGACATCTATCAGATTTCTATTGTCACTTGCAGTTGCGTATGACTTGGAGGTCGAACGGATGGATGTGAAAACAACATTTCTTCATGGTGATCTTGAAGAAGAAATCTATATGTCCTAGCCTAAGCACTTTGTTGAAAAAGGTAAAGAAAAATTGGTATGCAAATTAAAGAAGTCTTTGTATGGGTTAAAGTAGTCACCTAGAATGTGGTACCAGAAATTTGATACATTTGTATTGTCTTTGGGATTTGTGAGATCAAAATATGACCACTGTGTATATTATAAAGCTGAAAATGATCAAGTATTAGTTATTGCTCTCTATGTTGATGATATGTTGTACATAGGAAATAGCAAGCTAATGATTTATGATCTTAAGTCTCAGTTGTCTGCTAAGTTCGAAGGATGGAGATAACCAAGGATAGGAAGAATAGAAAGCTTTGGCTCAGTCAGAGTAAGTATGTCAGGACTGTTCTTGAGAGATTTTGTATGATTGATTGCAAACAACTAGTGGTTCTAGTCATGCATGGAACGAAGCTATCTATTGAGGACTATCCAAAATCTCCTACTGAGATGGTGGACATGACCAGTGTACCTTATGCTAGTGTGGTTGGCAGTCTCATGTATGCTATGTTTTGTACAAGGCCAAACATTTCCCAAGAAGTGGGAGTCCTTAGTCGATTTATGGCTAATCCAGGAAGAACACATTGGGATGCTATGAAGAGAGTGTCTAGGTATTTGAAGGGAACTTCAAATTTTTCTTTGTGTTACCTTGGGAATTCGGTTGAATCACAGAGGACTCTCAGCATTTGTGGTTATGTTGATTCTGACTGGGTAGGGGACATTGACAATAGAAGGTCTACCAGTGGATACATTTTCATGTTGAATGGTGGTGCAGTGAGTTGGATGAGCAAGCAGTAGGTTGTAGTCGCTTTGTCCACTACAGAGGTTGAATACATGGCAGCCACTCATGCTTGTAAAGAAGTTGTGTGGTTGAAACATTTGTGTTCTAACATTGGTTTTGATGCAGGGGAAATAACTATTTTCTGTGATAGTCATAGTGCAATTTATCTAGCAAAGAACCCTACTTTCCATGCCAAGATGAAACATATTGATGTACAGTACCACTTTTTACGAGATATGCTAGAGGATGGAAATGTCAGTTTGGAAAAGGTTGATACTCTCGAGAATGTTGCAGATTCTTTGACAAAGCCAGTGAGCACAGATAAGTTTAGGTGGTGTGCCAGTTCAATGGGCCTTAGTGCCCATGATTTTCAGTAAGTTATGATGTGCTCTGGAGGTTCCTGTATGATCTTCGTCAAGTGGGAGATTGTTGGAAATATGTGCCTCAAACTATACAGGCTAAAACCTCCATTAGAGAAAAGTTGGTGTGATATCTTCATTGTATGGCCAACTAGCAACTTGATTCGTTCTGGTTTGTATAGGTCATTGTGACCTTGCAAATGTCTTGCCAAAAGGTTACACTGTGGAGTCTATCACTGTGACATAGTGTATTTGTTATGACCTCATAGCACTCAGGAGACCTCTGGCTGATAGGCCATTCAATCGTTTATTGGGGAGACTCTTGGCGACCATGATCTTCTGTGTAGCACGACGGCTTGGTGAAGCGTCTTAGCGAAAGCTAATGTCTCGCCGATAGGAATATTGCTGGTGTCTTCACCATAACATATGGATCGGTGTGAAGTCTCAGTGAATGGAGAAAGTCATGCCGACAAGGACACATCCAAACACCTTTTGGTATAACTCTTGGCAATAGATGAAGTCTTCGGGGTAACATATGGAGATCGGTATGTTCTCTCAGCGAAGGGTAATGTCTTGGCAATAGGTGAACACTTCGGGGTAACCTTTATGTCTCGGAGAAACCTCTTGGCGATATCGGTATGTATTGCTAACTATCTTTTGGAACTCGATATGACTTGTGTCTTCAGTATACCCTTGGTGACTCACTATGATCTCCTGGTGAATGTGATAGGTCTGGGCGACTGCTTGGTGACTCGGTGTAACTCATGGAGCTCGATAGAACATCTTGGTGACTATGATGACTCTTGGCGATAACGATATGAAGTCTATGTGGCATCGGCGAGACACTGTTAGTGTCTCACCGAGATGCCAATACATTGTGAATTATGTTGACCGAGTAAGACCATCCTATGTGGAGTCTCGTGGATGAATAGGAGGAGCTGAATGGGAACAGTTGGAAGACAATCGGTTGTGACAGTTCTATGAGGAAGCTCAACAGTCAGGGAACACCATGGATACATTCTAAGATTGTTGATTGTGATCATTTTTTAATAATCAGTTGGATGGTTGGTTGAATCGACAGGTTGTTGAGTGATTGTATCAGTGGATGAATTTTGTGGACTGTAACGTGAAGATTCATGTACAAGAATGTTAATGGTGAATTTTGTTGTATAATGACACCAGAAAGATAAGTCTAGAATTTGTATATAATTTCATTATTGTGATACAAAGTGATTTCTCTTGGTGTGGTGGATTTTTCTCCCGTAAGGGTTTTCTCACGTATATCTAGTGTTCTTGTGTGATTATCAAATACTTTGTTTCTATTGTCTGTTTCATAGTGCATCTTAATTAGACTATAATTGTAAATTTAAAAGTGTATCTACATTCTTTCCTAAGGTATTGACATTAGGAGAATTATTTTCTGCATCTAATTTTCCTTACAAAATTAAATTGAATTAATGAAATTCCCACTCAAAAGTGGAAAATACCCTAAAAGGGACTAAGTTGCCACCTTGGGTGACTTAGTCCTACCAGGTTCATATTTTTGGTGGGTTTCACAAAATTTGAGTGGTTTTAATGATATTTGTTGGGATTTAAGTGGTTTCATGGGTGAATTAGGCCTCAAAGTCCAAAATTATAAATATTAGGGGCCTATAAATGCAATTTTAAGAGGTGATTGATGGAAGGTGCCAAAAGCAAGACTTAGGTTTACTGTAAAATTGTCTCTTTCTCCAAGAGTATACAATTTTTGGCAATACATAATTAACAATTTTTAATTATTTAATTCACTTTCTAATCTTTATTCTATCCTGATCAATTAAATAAATTAATTATGTCATTAATTCCCCCTATTCTTCAATAATTAAATAAATTATTTTTATTTAATTATTCCTTTATTACTTTATGTGTATAGTTAAATAATTATCATTAATTATTTATCTATTCATGGGTCTTTTAATTCTTCTATAGTTAATTGATTATCAATATTATTTAACTATCCCTTGTCATTTTCCCCATTAAATAATTAATATAAGTTAATTATTTAATGTCCCTTTTTCCATTTTCCTCCTATTTGATTAAAATGGTCAAATAATCATTTTAATTAAATGCTCTTTTTTCATTTTCTTCAAATAAATAATTTGAATGAATTATTTATCCTCCACTTGTCATTTCCTCCATTTTCCTTTTTCAAATAAATAATTTGAATAAATTATTTATGCCTCCCTTTTGGTCAAAGATGCCTTGTTCATTAATCTCTGGCATGGCCTTTATTTTTGTCATAGTTGTCAGGTGTCATAATTGTCGGTGTCATAGCCTTCATTTCCCACCTCTTTTTGGTGCATCAATTCTAGACCGTTGATCTTGGCATCTTTCTGGAAGCTCGATCTCGACCATCCATTTCATAACCCCCCTCTCATGAATCCTCATTTGTCGATCTTGGAATCTTTCTAGAAGATTGATCTCAGCCATCCATTTGAATGGTTGTTTATAAAAGCATCCTTCCTCTCCATTTTTTGCCTTAACAACCATTTTGTCTCCAACTTTCTACTTACTATTTGTAGGTATTTGCACAACTTCAACAACAAATCTGAGGGAAAAGATTGCAAAAGGAGAAATAGGAGAGCAAGCGAAGTGATTCAAGTGCAAGCGTGGGGAGTATTTTGGTTTGATTCTTTCATGTTTTGTTTTCTTTCTCTTGTTTAGATGTGGTTTATAGCTTAGAGGTGTTGGTTGTCACTTTATCTAGGCTAGGAATGATTTAACCCCATCTTATAGTTTTTGCAAATTTTCATACGATTTTTGTTGTTTTTGCACATTTCAAGTACGAAATGATGCAACTAATTGACGCAATGACACATTTTCCAAGAAACAACACATCTAATAGAAGTAGCAACACATTTGACAAGAAATGACATATCTACAAAAGACCTTTGTGGGCAGGAAAATTCAAATTCAAAAATATGATGCAATTGCTCTGGTGCAATTTGACATAGTGATGCAACTGTTGTACAGAATGACACATTTGTCTGCTCAGTATACAATTCTAGTTTTAGTACCTTTTTTTATTTTTCTTTTGAGTTTTACGAGTAGAGTAGTGTTTTTTGGTTACTAATCTTCTATTTGTAGCATGTGGCTTTGAAGTGGAGCTCCCAAATACTACTTCTTTTGAAGCAACAAAAAAAATTGAGCTCTTTTCATTTCAATTTCAACAATTTGCATTTTTCTTTTTAGATTTAATATTAGATTCAGATTTAATTTTACTTAGTTTAGATTGTAGATTAAATGTTGTTTCCCTTTTTAGTTTAGTTTTCTTATATTGCAAGGCTAATTTTGTTAATTTGGCTTTGGTGCAAGAAAGGAAAAATCATAAACACACGTTTTTCGAAGATTGAAAATCAAGGAAACTACTAATGACATTTGGTGCAGGACATTTCTTGAAGATCTAATTTTTAAAATTGATTGTAATTAAGTATAGCAAACATTTCAATTGGTGCTTAAAAAGAACAATTGTCTTCTTTCAAGTAGATTTAACTAGGGGGTTAATAAATCATTGTTTTTCATGCTTGTAAGATGGTAGTTATTATTCTCTCACCTTGTGTAAACTTGGTGATCAGAAAACTAGACCCATCTATTTTGTGTTTACCCTTAGAGGGCCTACCACCCCGCTTTGAAAGGTGGCAACGACCCAAGTGGTAATGGGCTAAATCCAAGCTCTTCTTAACCGCTATATAAATTTATGATTGCAAGGAAACTTTGCAATCAACAGGAAGCAGTACATGATAGCTATCCCCTAGTATCTTTATGATGTGAAAAGCCCTTGTTCTAAGGGTTGGGAGACCTCTTGAGGGATTTTATCATAGTACCCCCTAAACTAAATTCTCTTACTAGAATTTTTTGTGTAGAAAGCCAAAATCCTTCTATTTGTTGGTACGAGAGATTGGACCTTTGAAGTCATCCCACATTTTCATGGTTCATTGTAAAGATGGAAAATTTCTTGATATCCTTGTGGTCTTAGGGAATTCAGAACTTGGTATGCCCGAGAAGTGAGTGTTGTGGAGGGGAGCTAGTGCTACCAAGTTCCTATGCTATCCGCTTTGAATAGACGCAGCTGGAGAAATCCAAGTGGGAACCCAGCGAATATTGTCCTTTCCAACCATAGGATTTGTGCTTGTTATCTTGAAATCAAACATTTTCACATCCAAACCAAACCAAAAATAAGTGCTTGATATTGTCTTATGTGTTTTCCAATCACACTTCATCAAAAACAATCAGAATTCACTCAAAAATCAGCTCAAAAACATCAAAATTTCCAAGACAACATTCTAGAAAACCGTAACTATTAGAAACAAAGCCGCATTTGACATTGTGCACCACAATTAAGAACTAGAAAATTGCAGTTGTATTCCTAAACTGCATTTGCTAAAAACAAAGCCGCATCTGATAGCCTAAGCCACAACTATGAGACGCATTTGAAGAAAATAGAGCCACAATCATCTACTAAACAAAAAAATTTTAAAATCCATGTCCAAAATATGATCAAATCATTTTCATAGTGACCTTTGAATGATAAACCAGAGACTTGCAATATTTCTCAATTCATCCTAGCATTACCATTTAGGAAAACATTGCATTATAGGTTACTTTTCCTCCATCTTTGCATTGCATAGACTAAACTTTGATCCTTGGCTGCACTTTGACCTTCAAATTTTGAACATAGGAAGACCTTTGAGCTTTTGGAAAATCCTTGGTTTTATATTCTATTTGTCATTGACCAGTATCCCTCACTTTTTCAATCTTTGTCATTGTCACTTTTATCACATTTGAGTCTTAAGCTTGTGTCCTAGCTATGACTCAACCTTGTCAAAATTGTCCTCTTGGTTCCTACAAATGGTCAATGACACTTGGAATTATTACCTTGGGTTCACATTAGTTTTATTGTCACCCTTCGTTTAAAATTTTAGGATTCCTTTGCATCATTTAAACTCATATTACATCCTCTTTCACCATCTTTCCAAAATATAGATTGCACTTTGCGCCATTTATCCCAAAAACACAAAAAAATAGTACATCTACCTTAAGTCTCAACATCATATCATTTTCCCTTAATTTTGTCACCTAGTCAACCTTTCATATCCCCTTGCATCCATTAGTTACATCTTAACCTTAGTTGCATTGTTACCTTAGTCTTCAATATAGCATCACCTAATCATTTTATCATTATCCTTGATCAACATTTATCTCCATCATTATCATCCTTGCATGCTCATATCCAAAAAATCCAAAAAACATAGATTTATCCTCATCTTGCATTAGTCGAGCATCATCTTTTTACAAGAAAATCCAAAAACATAGTATAGTTTCATCATCTTGCATTATCCCTCAACATGCAAAAGTCTCACATGGTTAAAACAAGGTCACAAGCCAAGAGAAAAGACATGGATTTTTCAAACCCCTTTCATGACACTACCCTTGGAACGGATTCAAATCATTCCACACCACCAAGAGACCAAACATTGGAAAAATGGAACCTAGAATAATTCAATAAGAAATTGAATCCTTAATAACTTGAAAAAGCATATCAAGACCCAAGAGTTTTAAGCATGATTGGTCAACTTGTTAGTGCCAAGCCTAATATATATTTCTATGCACTAGCTAAAAAGGGTGCCAAATTACCTCCAAGCTTTGATGTATCAACCATTGTAGAGGAAGAAACTAAAAACACATTCACATTTGGCATGCCCTCATCACAACAAATGAGAAACATACCCCTTGGGACAACTACACACATGACTACCACTACTACACACATCCCAAGTGTCTCAACATTTGGAAATGAGGTAACCCATACTGCTACACATAGACAAAGTTTCACACTTGGAAGTTTCTCAAATGCCATGGGTAAGACCTTCACAAAACCTCTTTTCCAACAAAACACAAATCAAGGTTCCATATCACAAGGTCACACACATTTGTCCCAAAATGCAAATCAAGGTCCTATACCCACACTTCAAAACATAAATATTCCAATTTCAAGGTTCCCCTTCATCAAGTCAAAACCCACCAACTAAATCAAGAAGGACTCACGTTATCTCACAAAGTACCCCAAATCAAAATACCAATCAAGGGGCTATTCCATCAAATCAAAATACCAATCAAGGGGCTATTCCATCAAATCAAAACACCAATTAAGGGGTTATTCCATCAAATCAAAACAACAATCAAGGGGCTATTTCATCACTTCAAAACAAAAATCAAGGGGCTATTCCATCACTTCAAAACAATAGTCAAGGGTTTATTCCATCACTCCAAAACACTAATCAAGGGTCCCTTCTATCATTCCAAAATACCAATCAAGGCTTTACACGTTCATGTCAAAATATCAACCAAGGACCTACACCACCCTTTCAAAATGTCAATCAAGGACAAAATTTTCAAAACCAAGGCATAAATCAAGGGTCTACACCTCAAAATCACCATACCACATGCAAACATGACCTTTGGAACAAACCCAAATACCAACTTCATCCAAAATCAAAACAACACACACCAATATGAAAATCAAGGTCATACATCACAAACAATCAATCCCAACTCAAGTCCAACATATGACCTCAATACAAACACCATGACACCAAACAAAAATAATGCAACACTAGCCTTCAACTTTTTGATACAAAAAGTGCAGACTGTTCAACAAAAAATAAAAAATATACAAATGGGAACCAACAAGAAGACCTATTCTATGGATGAATTGTGCCCCTTTCCATTTGATCAGAACCTATACATGCCACCTTTTCCCCCTCATTTCACAACACCACCTTTGCCTAAGTATAAGCGGATAGGAGATCCAATAGAACACATCTAAGAATTCAACACGTCATGTATGGAAATCTCATATGACCCTACTTATTTGATGAGACTCTTCCCGCGAAGCCGCATAGGACCAACCTTAGATTGGTTTGCACACCTTCCACCAAGAATTAGAACATGGGGTCAATCAGCCAAAAAATTCATCAATCATTTTTCCCTCAACATTAAAAATGATGTCACCCTTGCAACATTGAGAACTAAATAAGAATGGGAATCACTTACCTCGTTTTACCAAAGATGGTGAGGCTTGGTTAGCAAATTCCCTTGTCACATTCCTGAAAGAAAACTTGTCACCATGTTTGTGGAAAACCTTAATAGAGAATTGATGACTCAAATTCAAATCCAATGTTACACAACCTTTGAGGAAATTCTTGAGAAAGGTGTCCTTATTGAGAAAGGTCTTATTTCCAAAGGACTAGTCAAAGTAAACAAAGAAAATTTGAAACCAAACAATGATAAGAGAAAATACTAGTCCTGAAAAAAAAATGTCACAAATGACAGAGTTGTTGATGCAAAATTGGTAACCAAAGGTCCAGCTATTCAACTTAAAGGTCATTCCTCATCAAATTCATCCAATACACCAAACACTCAAACATAAGACCAAAACCAAACACTAAATGCGATCCAAAAGAATCAACAATGAAGAGGTCCCCCCTGCACCAAAAGAACATACACTCCCTTGGGTGAACCTATCAAATAAATCCTCAAATGGATTTTGAAATTAAATGTCATCACAATACCAAACACCAAAAACTATGAACCTTCATTGATCAAGCCTGATTGGTGGAAAGACAATGAATACTATGAATACCATCACACAAAAGGACACAAAACAGTCAGATGTTGGACAAGAAAGAATATCATGCAAGACCTAATTGAAGATGGAACCATTTTAGTCAATAATTCACAAGACAAGATGAATGCAAATCATACCATATTCAAGAGCCCCTTGCAAGACCATGATAAAGGAAAATCCTCCAGTTTAGGAAACAACAACAATTCTAATAATGCAGTTGTCAAACACAATAACAACACTATCATCCTAAATGTGAGACCCTTTCATGATCGCATTGCTACTATCACCATAAACAAGCCAAAATCATATTGTCCTATCACCACCCACAAAACCATGATAACTATTCCAAGCCCTTCTACAAATCCCCAACCAAAAATTCAATATAATCTCCTAGAGTAGCTAGGGAAAACTCTCGTGCAAATTTCTATCTTGGAGCTCCTCTACAAATCCCCACAACACAGAGCCATCCTTGACAAAGCATTGCAAGAAGCCTCTGTACGGGGCAACCTAGATGTCAACAAATTTTAGGCCATGGTTGGATACCTAGCTATGTCATACCATATCACCTTCTCTGACAAGACTTTTCCACACCAAAATATTATCATAACGACCCCCTACACCTTGAAGTATGCAGTAATAAACACAAGATGAGATGAGTCCTAGTAGACGATGGAGTAGGCCTGAACATTTTCTCATTAAAATTGGTGAAAGCATTGGGATATTATGAGAATTGTATAGACCAAAAAAATAAAATTATGATCAAAGCTTATGATGATGTTGAGCGTTCTTTCGAAGGCGTAATTTCACTTCCTATAAGAGTTGTTCTAGCAATACAAAACACAGTATTTCATGTCTTGAATTTGGATTTGCATTAAAACCTTCTCCTTGGCCACCCATGGATTCATTCCATGAGGGATATCCCATCCACCTATCATCAATACCTCAAGTTTCCACACAATGACACTAAAATCACTAGTCGAGGTGACCTTGATACTTTTTAGTATTGTTTAAACCTAAAAGGAACTATTGAACATCAAGTTCCCATCAATCAAGAGGCCTCCACTTCATCCACCACTCCATCTCACTACATTGACTCATCCACCCTGGTCAAATCATCTACTTCATTCACCACACCTTCCACAACAAAGATCTAGATCCAAGATAGAGGATGCATAGAATACAACATGAAGAATCTCTTTTTCATCAAAAAGCTACTTAAATCACCAAAGTCATATGGTAAACCACATCCTATACAGCCTAAATTTATCATCCACAATCCCTCTACCACCTTCACTAAATGGGGGGAACTTTCCAAAGAATTTTTAGATAATCATATTCTCACATGGTTGTACCAAGAAGAGGAGGAAATTGAAACTAGGAAATTACCAGTTGAACAATACTCAAAAGGATTCCAAATAATGAAGTGACACAGATATGATGGATAGAGTGGCATTGGCCTAAATAAACAAGGAATGATGGAACCCTTACAGCCTCCTAAAGTACTAAAGAATCATGGATTAGGGTTTTTACCAGTAAAGGTGACTATCCAGGGTATTGGGTTACCTTTGAGTATGGTTGTTAATGCTTCAGATGAGATCAAGACATCTAAGCAATCCTACTACTATGAAACTAATTCCAATGAATATGAATGGGATTCCCTCTCCTCTACTACTTTCATAGACCTTGATAAAATATTTGGGACATTCGATGAGCCTTCCCTTGAAAGAAAATTTGATCAAATTCTTACAATTAATTTCCTGCCAAGCTTGCCAAGTCCCTTTCCAAAAGTCCCTTTGAATAGAGAAGATTTGATCAAATACTTTTGGGAAACCATTAATTTTTCCTCTCAGGAACCTAATGACTCTACTTCCATCTTTACCCTATCTTCCTACACAATGAATCTTGACAATATCGATGATGGCTTACCCCTTGTCTACCCTCAACTCATAGATTGAGATCAACAAGAACCACCAATTTTGGACACTTTTGAGAATGACGAATCCATCGTTGAGTTCTTGGGACTTTGAGAGGGAATATTGAGTGGGGTTCATAAGGTTGTATTTGCTATAGAACTCAATTATGCAACATAATTTGGTGAGGTCATCTTGTCCTCTAGTCACAAAAGTGAAAATGAAAAAAGTAAAAATAAAGATAATAGGTCTTCAGGTGAAAACTGAAAGGCGCCTGCTAATCATGAAAAAGTAAAAATAAAGGATGTATCTGAAGGTGAAAACCTCTCTGAGGCACTCGAGGATGGAGGACTAGACTATTTCCCTATAGACTAAGAGAGATCACCATTGCTTATAGAGGAAATAGAGGAAGTATACATTAGTACACAGGACAATTCTAGAATCATACAGTTGGCAGCATCCTTGACCATTAAGGAAAATCCTAAGTTTATCAAATTCTTTTCAGAAATATAATTCAATTTTGCATGGTCATATGTTGATATGACTAGGTTGGATCCTAAACTTGTTCTACATCACTTTCCACTGATACCTAATGCTAAGCCATATAAATAGAAGTCAAGGAAAATGCACCCCTAGATTGCACTCCTTGTCAAGGTGGAACTAAAGAAACTACTAGATGTTGGATTCATTCACTCAAGTGATTACATAGATTGGATATCAAACCTTGTTCCTATCACCAAACCAAATGTTAAAATAAAAGTATGTATAGATTTTAGAGACCTCAACAAAGCTTTTCCCAAAGATTATTTTCCTTCACCAAACATTCACATCATAGTGGACCTTAATGTTGGGTATGAAATGCTATCACTTATGGATGGATTCTCAAGTTATAATAAGATAAGAATTTCCACTGAAGATAAATCAAAGACAACTTTCACATGCGCTTGGGGAACCTTTTGTTGGAATGTCAAGCCATTTGGACTCAAGAATTTCAGAGCTACATATCAAAGAGCCATGACTACTATTTTTCATGATTATAGACATGTACTTATGGAAGACTATGTTTATGACCTTTTCTCTAAGTCTTTAGAACGAAGTGGACAATTAGTAGTGTTGGACAAGATTTTCACATGACTTAAAAAGTATCAACTTAGGCTTAATCCAAAGAAATGTGTTTTCAAGGTCTAATCAGGAAAACTCCTAGGATATATTATCTCTCGTAGAGGAATAGAAGTTGATCCTGCCAAAGTCAAAGCCATCTTGGAAATGCCAATTCCAATCAACATCAGTAAATTGAGAACATTACAAGGAAGACTAAAATCAATCTGTAGATTCATTGCTCAACTAGTAGATAAGATCCATCCATTTCAACACCTATTACGAAAAGGAATTCCCTTCAATTGGAAAGAGAAATGCCAAGAAAAATTTGATCAAATCAAGCATTACCTATTAACTCCACTAGTTCTCATGCCTCCTACCAATGGAAGATATTTGATACTATATGTGGCAGCAACAATGTTAGCACTAGGGGCATTATTAGCATAGAATGACAATGATGGAAAATAAAGAGCAATTTATTACATCAACCGCACCTTAGTCAGATATGAGTTGAACTATAGTTCCATTAAATGAGAATGTCTAGTAATGGTATTTATAGCACATAAATTAAGACACTACATGTTGAATCACAAGAAAAAACTGATCACCAAAATTGATCCTCTGAAATACCTTCTTAGCAAAGAATCCCTAACAAGAAGACTAGCTAAGTGGGTTATGATCCTAAGTGAGTATGACATTGAGTACGTAGACTGAAAAACAATAAAGGGACAAGTGATAGCTGACCAACTTGTAGAAACACAAATAAAAGTGGATCATCCTTTGATATTTGATTTCCTAGTTGAATCAATCTTTGTAATAGAGACACCGACATCATGGAAACTATATTTTGATGGATCTTACACAAGTCATGGTTAAGGAGCCAGAATTCTATTCATCACACCTCAAGGAGACTCCATTCCCAAGTCATTCTAAATAGCATTTCCATGCACAAACAATATGGCTAAATATGAAGCATTATTGATAGGATTATAAATGGAAATAAAAAGGAAAATCAAGGAGATTCATGTCTACGATGATTCCTAGTTAGTAATTAAGAAAGTTAATGACAATTATGACACCAAAGATGAGAAATTGATGCCCTACAAGTGCATGGTAGATAGTTTCATATTGTACTTCAACAAGATTACATTTGAATATATATCGAGAATCCAGAACAAAGCAGCTGATACAATGGCTACAATTGGATCTCTCTTGGACATTGTTGACGTTCCAAATGGCACAACAATAGTTAAACAGAATATTGCTATTTTGTTTCTCCTAAAAGAGAAAGATAACACATGTATATCTTAGCTCCCAAGGTCTTTGTAGTTGGTTCTCAACTATGCTGATGTCCCTCAATGTAATATTAATGTTCAAGGGGCCTACTGTTGTGAGCTTCTCGATTGTTCTAAGATCAAGCATGAATTTAAACCTACTCTAATTGGGAGTTTTTTAAAGAAACATAAAAATATGGGTCAGAGCTTTAGGACAGAAAAGAACGATGATTCACCTATCTTAACTAGACTTGTTATCCTTCAAGGAATTGTAAACTAAAACTAAAGAATGAAATTAACTTGTGATTAACACACAGTTTCATTCATTCACAGTGTTGATTTCAATAACAGATTGCAAGTTACTATTTTAAATAAAACACCAAAATAACATTCCATTCCTTGAAGGCTTCAAAAATCAAATAATTAACTTAAGACAAACACCATTCTGAAACACAATCTGAAGTAAACTAAGATCTGGTTGCTTCTACTGTTAGTGAAATAGATAAGCAACAATTACAAATCTGGCACAATCACCAGTGTGTAGAAAATCTATGACTCCAAATTGTTTTCATTTATTACAGGCTTCTGATGAATCTAATTCCTAACTAAGAAGGCAAAAGAAGCTCCTATTACAAAGAATTGGGAAGCAGCTCTATCTTCTCTTATTAACTTTTCTTTCTAATTTCTAACTCTTTTTTCTAACCCTAGAAGTTCTCTACAAGTTCTAACCTTTTTAAAGAGGCAAGAATGCCATATATTTATATAGAGTGTACCAAAAAGAATGTGTTGTCCCCCTGTATTAGGGTTTACAAAATATCTGCTTCTAGGAGAGTCGGCTCTTAGATTTTTCTGAAGAGAGTCAAAGTTGCATTCAATGTGAAGCCCCACTGCCCATATTGATGAAAGATAGTTCTGGGAAAGATCTGTAGATCTTTTGTAGTTGTAGCATTAACTCCCCTATCTCCATGTCCATACTCAAACTCTCTTGTAATCTACCTTAAATGCTCCAAAAGTATTTTGCCATTAATACTAATATGCCTCTCACCAGTGGTCACTACAGCTGTTCCTACGAGTCATGGTTTCTTCATTCTTTTGGCCTCCTTCATGTTCTACAATTCTCTTGCATGTTGACCATCTTCTGGAGCATCATCGGGCCTCCCTTCAGATCTGAACATTATCACCTGAGCCGATCCATCGCCCTTTGATATTAGAAGGAATCCATCTGATTTTCGTTATGTCGGTCTCCTTCAAGGTGGTAGTCAATTGGTCAATGGCCAATAGGCCATTCCTTTAGCTTCTTCTGATTGGTTAGACATACACCACGCAAGATTATCGGGCAGTCAAAGGTGGTCCACATTGGATCGCATGTCGGTGAGACATAAATCGTGTCTCCCTAATGCAATTTTTCCTCTTAATAGCTATCGGCATAGTGGGTGTTAGTCAATGAGACCTTTTGGCGAGCTGTAGAAGTCATATAGATATCCCTTTTTATCACTGAGACTTCACTTCATCAGCAGGACATCATAGCAAGGGCAGACCTTTCACCCCAAGCTCATTCTATATCAGCAAGACCCCATCGAGTCGGTGAGACCTCGTGGCGATGTCTTCTTTTTCTCCCTAAGCTCAAGCTTCTTCTACTTTAGAGAGACCTCTTCAAGTTGGTGGGATGTCATAGCGAGGCATCAAAATCCTTTTGTCGAGCCCATTCCTTTATGTCAGTGAGACTAAGTCCCTTTTCCAAGACATCTTCGTGAGCCTTCCTTTCTCTGGCAAGCACACCCATGTCGGGGAGACTCCTTTTTTTTGGGGAGATCTTACCCCGAACTTTACATCCTATCACCAAGAGATCCCTGGGTTGCCAAGACCTTTCATTGAATTCTCTTTATACTCGCTGAGCTCACTTTTCTTTGACAAGACTCCTCACCATCAGCCAGACATTATGCCAATTCCCCTTAGTCCTTCAGGGAGCTCCTTCTGAGCTCGAATTTCTTTTGGCGAGACAATCCCACATCGGGGGACCTCTCCACAAGCCCTTCATGTTATATCGAAGGCTTACCCTTCGGTAAGACCTTTTCATTTCGGCCAAACCTCTTACCGAAGGCAACATTATCATCGGGCTTAGACCTTTGGTGGGACCTCCTTCTGTACTTCATCGGTGAGACCCAATGCACTTGACAAGACATCTCCCCACCTCAAGAATTTCTCACTGAGATATATACCCTCATCAGTGGTTGGAAAGACACAAGGCACTCGGAAAGACCACCTGTCGAAGGAATAACTCTCACTGAAGTGCTCGCTCCATATGCGCTAGTCAGAGAGACATGAAGAAGTCACTAAGACTTCTTCCCAAAGGAAATCTCCAGCCGATATGTGCATCCCTCTGTCGCCAGTCTATGAGACCCAAAGATCTCACCGAGACCTCTCTCCGAAGGAGACCTTCATGTCGATGGGAAACTCCTAGTCGTCAGGACAATAATTGATGTCTTTCTGATAGGTATCTGCATGTAAATTCTAATCATTGCGACATCCCTGAGGTCTTGCTGATAGGCAACATAGACGCCTATTAACCAAATGCACTGGTAGTCGGCAGGACACCTGCAAGGTCTTGCCAACTTTCTTCTTAGAGGAAAATTATGACCAACTGGACTGAGGAATACATTCCAACTAAGCTCCCTTGGAAAATATCACCATGTGTGTGATTTGATCCTACAAAAAAGAGTCCTCAACAGTCCTCAGAAGTGCATAAGATATCTTATCCTAAGATACACTATTGTCTATAAATGTGATTCAGTACTTAGCAAGAAGAAAACCAACTCAAGCTGAAACAGAACCAAAATTTGACAAAACAAGAAGACAAACCCAGGCAGAAAACAAAAGAACTCCCAAGAGGAAAGCAAGTAACCAAAAGCAATAAAAACAAGTAAAAGAAGGGGGGGCCCATTTTGTTCCATAATAAAATGGGGTGGTTATGCAAGGCATAACAAATGGTGACTCGGCTGGGAAAATGGTTTAACCATTTTCATGAAACTGAAGGATTCAGCTACCTAGAACTCCTAGTTCATGAACATCACAACTCCAGTTGGGTCAGTTTTAGCAACCAAGGTTGAGCTAGGATCTCAAATATAAATCATCATTGGCTACTCCTAAATCTATGTGTGTGCTTGATTGTGCCTCACTCTTTTATAAAGTTTTCTTCATCTTTCGAACAACAATGTGCAAGATTTGAGCTACATAAGTTGATTCCTTTTAGCTATCATGCAATGATATCTTGGGAATTGCTCCATTGCCATTCAGGCATCCATAGCCCCAACGAAGATACCTCTAGTTTTCTCACAGCATTTCTCTACTACCAGTCAGGCATCCATAGCCCCGGTAGAGATACTGGAATCGCCCATTCATATTGAATCCTTTTTCTCTTTAGATAATTCTTTTCTTTTCTCTTTTTTTTTAGAGTTTCAGATATTCGATTTATTTCTTTTTCAATATGTCAGATGTTTAACATCTAATCTAGGTTGAAAACTACCATGGACCTCATAATAGCACTTGGGAGATCAAATTTTTCACTCAAACCTTACAACACTATCACCCTAGGACAAATATACCAATTACAAGAGGAGATGACCTTGATGATTTGTGATAGATTCAGAGGGGGCTAATGAAGGTTATTTACTTTATACCTTGTTTTCAGAACTTTCCACAACTCTTATTGACAATAAGCATGAAACAACGAATTTAGGAGAAAATCATCCAATCAGCAAACGTGAAAATATCTAAACCACTTCTCTCCTATCAACCAGAGTATGCATCAAATAACAGCCCACCATTTCAAGATGGAAAGAAACAAAGAAACCCCAAAGAACAAAACAAAATAGAAACCAAAAGGGAAAATGAAATAGAAAGAGAGCAAGAAAGGACAAACAAACAAACAACAAATTATTTACAAACAATAGAGCAAACTACTTACACAAAGAGCAGCAGATTATTCATAAGAAGAAATTATTTACACATATGAATCACCCAGCAAAAGTACCAACTTCATGACTCAAATAGTGCTTTAGAAACTATCCATTGACAGGCAAGGGAATAGGTTCTCCAATTAAACTATTCAGTCTGAAAGCATTTTCCCCTAGGATCTCAACAATCTGATAAGGACCTAGCCAGAGCTTGTCGAATTTTAGGTGACTACCCTTCTTTTCACTAGCTTTATCCCATAACAACACAAGGTCTGATATCCTGAAAGCTTTGATTTTGTCTCTTTTTTCAAACCAACACTTGACAACAGCCTAGTGTCTAAAGAATTGTTGCAAGGCATCATCTCTCTATTCTTCTAATTTCAATAAGGCAGCTAACCTTACTTCTATTCTACTGTCACTAGAGTAGAATTTTTGCATGAACTCAAGGATAGGTATTTATAGATGGATAGGGAATATAGGCTCTTGGCCATATACCAGCTTGAATGGTGAGGTCTTTAAGGTATCCTTGATCCTAGTTCTAT
The DNA here is from genome assembly GCA_007258455.2 of Sequoia sempervirens. Taxonomy (NCBI): domain Eukaryota; kingdom Viridiplantae; phylum Streptophyta; class Pinopsida; order Cupressales; family Cupressaceae; genus Sequoia; species Sequoia sempervirens. The sequence goes on along the minus strand of VDFB02348858.1, from coordinate 404,579 downwards.
CTGACCATAATGCAAATCTCAGCTGAGTATTCCAATCTCTAGGATTGTTTTCTAACAGTTTCTTAATTACCCTTAAGAGATTCTTTTTGGTTGATTCTGCAACTCCATTGCCTTATGGGTAATATTTTGAGGAATATTTTAAAACAATTTTGTGATTGTAGGCCCATGAAATTAATTCAGCTAAAGAAAAATTAGAGCCATTGTCACATACCAACGTGAAGGGTACTATAAACCTAGTGGTGATGCATTCAGTGAGGAATTTGATCACTACCTCTGTTGTGCTATTCTTACAAGGTATAGCCTCTATCCACCTTGTGTAGTAATTAGTGGTAGTCAAAATGAACTTGTGTCCTACATAAGAGTTTGGGTTAATTACCCCAATGAAATCTAGTGCCCATTGGGCAAATGGCTTTACCTCATAGATGGGCTGCAATGGCATGGCTGCATGGCGTTATTTTGATGCAGAAATCTAACATATGTGGCATGTTATCACATGTTGATGGGAATCTTTGAACACACAAGGCCAGTAATAACCAAATCTGAGGATCTAGTGTGCCAATGAGTCTGCAGACCCATGACCTGTGCCATGTTTCCCATGAAACTCAGAGATCACATGTTTAGCCTCTTGTTGATCAAGGCATTTTAGGTACACTCCTTTGAAATTCTTCCTATATAGCAACCCTCCTTTGAGCATGTAATGAGAACTCTTCATTCTTAGCACTCTCCTTTGAGTTGCATTCATTCCCTCTGGACATCGATTATTGAGCATAAAGCAAATGGTATCAACATACCAAGGGTTGTTAGAGAAAGACTAGGTCATGTATTGCTGACAGATGATGTTGTCGCTAGCATTCGCCATGGATTGAGACAAGCCTGTACCCCTAACTAGTTTCATCGAGTGTATCTCTAGATCGAATTCTTGCAAGATGGTCATCCATTTCCCTCTTCTTTCTCCTAGCTCATTCTACCTAAGTAAAAACTTCACAACAACATCAGGGACTACAACGATGATTTGGCTTTGGAGAATGTAATGTCAAAACTTCTTGACAGCCCTGACTAGCGCAAAAGCTTGCTTCTCGAGAGGCGGGTACTTAACTTCATCATTTTTGAATGGAGATCTCATGAAAGCAATCAGTCTCTCCTCTGCCTCCTCTCTTCGTTGAGTTAATACAGTTGCACAGGAATGTTCAGAAGCAAAAGAATAGATATAAAAAGGTTTTAAGTAATCAGGGCTGGTGAAGACTAGTGCTTCTGAGATGGATTTCTTGATTTTTGAAAACACGGCCTTTGCCTCCTCACTCCATTGTGCCTTGGCGTCTTTCTTCATCATTTCATTCAGTGGTTTCACAATCTCTGCAAAGCCCGTGATAAATTTTCTCATGAAGTTGATTTTTCTGAAGAAAGATCTCATCCCTTTCTTACTTCCTGGCATAGCTATCTTGAGGATGGATTCAACTTGATCTGGGTCGATCGATATTCCCCTTTTAGAGATCACATGTCCCAGAATCTTCCCTTCAGAAACTCTGAACACGCACTTGTTGGGATTCAGGGAGATGCCATATCGGATGCATCTTTCAAGAACTTTGGCTAAGTCCACAGCATGGTTCAGTCAATCTTTGGAGAACACAGTCAGATCGTCCATATAAACAATAATGCATTTACCAATTAGATCCTTGAATTCCACGTCCATGGCATGCTAAAAAGTTGCGCGAGCATTTATCAGACCAAATGGCATCCTTCTATTTGCAAATGTTCCCCATTTTGTAGTGAAAGTTGTCTTCATTTTGTCTTCATAGTTAACCATTACCCAATTGTACCCAGAGTAACCATCTAGAAATGATATCATTTAAGATCCATTGACAGTCTGCAAGACCTCATCCAGTGAAGGAAGTGGGTAGTTGTCTTTTTCTGAAGCCCTATTCAGATTCCTAAAATCCACACATAATCTAATCTCTCTATTTTTCTTACAGACTAGGACTAAGTTAGCCACCCAGGGCGTATAGGGAAGATTATCCTTGTAGAAAGAAATTTGTGAACATCCTTTAGGATCAATGGCTCGATCAGGGCGTTGACAGGGTGTTGTTTCTGTCGAAATGGCTTAGCTTCAGGCTTCAGATGGATAGTATGAGTCATCACAGAAGCATCGAATGTCTTTAGGTCTCCATATCCTTAGGCTATCATAGCAATTTCCTTCTTCAGTGGCTTTAGTATATCCTTTATGATTGATTCGGGGCAGGCTTTCCCTATGTAGACATTCCTTTCAGGACCAGAATCAGCTAAGTTAACAATTTTGTATTCACCTCCTTTATCTTCAGCTGATACCTTCTCTCGAGCCCTCAGATCTGAATCAAAAATTATTTCTAAAGCAACCATTCCCTTGGGAATGTTATTATTCCTTAAATTAAGGACCTCTTCTATATCACATTATTTAGGGTTCCAATCCCCTTGATCTATGTTGGACTCATCAATAATTTTTCCCTCAAAAACATCTGAGCTTGCTAAGAAATCAAGGATATGTCGATCATCATCAAAGACTTGAAAGTTCATGATATTATCAGGAACTGCAGGGGTGGAAATTAATTCCACTGAGAATTTCTTGAGCTTGGAGCCTTGCATAGGTTCCAAGGTGCTTGCAGCAATAGCTAATGAATCAGCTATATAATTTTCTTCTCTAGGGATTAAGCTAATCCCAAAGGCATCAAAGTCTCTGATCAGGTTCCATACCCTATTTCTATATGTTGCCAGCCTTTTATTGTGACAAGTGTACTAGCTGCATACTTGCTTGATAACAATTTCTGAATCTCCTTTGACCATCAAGCCATTGACCTTCTTCTTATGTGCAAACATCAGTCCCCATGCCAGAGCTTCATATTCTAATACATTGTTTGTGCATCCAAATTGCAACCTGTAAGAAGCAAAGAAGGTTTTCTCTTTCAGGCTGGTTAGTTCAATCCCAACACCACAGCCTGTCTTAGATTTGGATCCATCAAATGTGAGGGTCAACAGCTGATCATGGGCTGGAGTTGGTCCTTTTGAGGTCATGGTGGGCACTTGGGTATAATGAGCTAGGAGTGGAACTCCTTGATCTTTTACATCAGATATAGGGAAGGGGTGTTCAATAGGTTCCTCAAGAGTAATTCCCAATCCTGGCACAGATGTATTATGTGACCCAAGGTTTTCCTTCTGACATTCACTTGCATCTTTAGTTAATCCACCAGGTTTTGGGGTATTTGTCAGTGCAGAGATGTCAAATAAACCTTGGGGTTGTTCCTTATCAATATGTTAATTTGGAAATGTGTCTGGGGTAGGTTCAATTTGAGAAAAAACTTCCTTTGAAGGTATCCTATGTCTAGTTAACATTATCGCTTCCTTGGCCTCAAATGAGAAGTGATTTGCAATGGCCTTAGGGTGACTTGAGCTAGCTTCTCTACCTTGGAAAACATGATTTAAAATGCTAATGCAGGGTTGGCAAGTCAATTCAGAATGACTTTGTTAATGTACCCTGCACCAATTAGGGAGTAGAAGACTTTGCAAATTGGTATCTTCTCCCAAGACCATCTGATCATGTTGCAACTTTTTGATCAAGGCCTATTTGTTTTCATTAATCACCGAATTAGGGAACTTTCATATTGGCAATTCTTTAGGATCAAGAACATAAAAGGTTAAAATTTCATCTCTTTTGTAAACCCCTATCCCAGTTTTGAAATAGACTACCTCATTGGGGCAATCATATTCAGTGATGATATGCTTGAGGCGAGGCTCACTTTCAATCATAATCTAAGTAGGAATCCCTCTCCATAGTAGCCACATATGTGAAAAGTCAAGGGAAAGATATCCCCCTAGACTTTTCATCAAATCTCTGCTCAGCAGCATACCATAGGTCTCAGGAATGTCTACTGCTTGGATATCTATGTTGGTTAGGATCCTAGGGTCAGACCCTACTTGCACATGTACGTTTCTTAATTCTCCCACCACATTAACCTCTATCTTGTCAAGTTGAATGACCTTCTTATTCATTTGTGCAGGGTTCAATCCCAACTTCTTGCATATCAAAAATGGCATGACTTTGCCTGAAGCTCCTGAATCCAACAGACAATTATGTAGGTTCTTCCCACAAATTCTTAAACTCAAAAGAAAAGGTGGAGTACCTACCTTGTTTCTATACAAGGTTGCATTCACGTCCCCAGCAGGTGTTTCCTTGCTCTTTCCTTTTGATTTGTCAGCTTTCTCCAAAGCTTTCAACACTATCTCCCTTTGGGCCAGGCACCTCTTTAAGATGTCAAAATATGACAAAAAAAAAAATTGTTTCTGCATCCCAGAAATAATATCAAATTTTGTATTATAACTAGCAGTACCTTTGAAAACACCAAAGGAATTACCCTTGTTATGGAAGTCAGGTGGGGCTTTTGGTGGAGGAGGGTTATTATCAGCACTTTGATATGGAGGCACCATGTGATTAGGTGGCGTTGATGAGGTGAATGGACCCTTATTCTGATCTCTCAAGAAGTGTCCTCCTTTGGCCTGAAAGGCTTGGGCATCATATGAATCTTCCTCTCGTTCATTCTCCTCTTGCCTTTGGAATGGAAGTTCCTCCTCAAAGAGGTCATAAGTCATTGATGTGTCTATTGAGCTGCCTTCTTTGTGAGGATTCCCTTGGAACGTTTGGGCATCTTCCTATTCCATCTTGACAATTTTCTCCATTTCAGGGCAATTCACCTCAGAATGGGTTGCAGTATCATGCAACCTGCACCAATTAGTCATGAAGTTGAGGTTAGCCACATTTGCAGTATGTGATCTCTCCTCATTAGCTTGATAGTTGTGCAAAACTCCACCATTATTGGGCCATGTATTCTATTACCTATTGTTATTTGGCCTTTGGTTATATCCTCTATTCTGATTCTGATAGTTCTGGTTAGAGGAATTTTGGCCCTAATAACCCCTTTGGTTGTAATTGTTGTTGTTCTGATAAGTACCCTAATTATTATTATTTTGATTAGGGTAGTTACATTGGTTTTGGGAGGGGTTCAATTGAAGTTTAGCCATGTCATTTGTAACTTGAGACAGTGTTTTCTTCAAGGTTTCTACCTCATTCATAAGTTGGACTGTCTTTTCACTTTCAACACTCTTAACAACAAGTAGTTGACCACCATGATTTGGTGTTCCCACTTGGTTGGGATGACCTTATGGACCTTGAGGAACCTGCGGTTGTTGGAAGAGATTAGGAGTTCCATTAGCAAAGAATGGAATAGGTGGTTGGGTTTGCAATTAAAACATAGGCCCATAATGTGAAGAAGACATCCCTGGGACAGTGTTGAATAGAAGAGTTGGGCTATGCATCTGATATCCTATTGAAGGGAAACCTCCTCCCAAACTTCCTTGTTGAGAACAGATTTGTTGTTGCAGCTTGATAGCTAGATGATAGACTTTGGATAGAGAATCAATATCAACTGGTTGATAAGTCATTTACAGGAACAATCCAAGCAAGGGGTCTATAACTCTAAAGTCCACTTGAATGGCACTATTCTTAGTGACTAGATAGGGATCTTGCAATCTCCTATACATTCATTGGAATCTAGTATTGAACAAGGGCAAGGATTCACATGGCTCTTTCCTGATAGTAGCAAATTGGTGGTATAAAAGAGCTAGATCCACATAAACCCTGAACTGATTAATAAAGGCATTTTCCAAATGTGTCCAGGTCAGAATGGAACCTTGAGGAAGATTAAGGTACCAATTGTATGCCATATCCCCTAAGGAGTAAGGGAACAACCTACAAACTACATCATGGTGAGCTATCTGAGCTCTAGTACAGGTGTCCTTAAAAGCCTGTATGTGATCTTCAGCACTCCTTGATTCTCCATGAATGTACTTGGGGCAGAATTTCTCAGGGTTCTTGGGCATATCATGAAAACCTCCAGGAATAGTCCCCAATGGAGAGGGATTATTCTAAAAGAATTCCATTGGTGGTTGTGGTGGTGGTTGAGCCAGCTATTGTATGGGTTGAACTAGTTGTGATAACAATTGAGATGGATGTGATGGTGGATTAATAGGTACCCACTGGGGTATTGGTGAAAATCCTAGTGGAGTGAGCGGAGCTAATAAGGGTGGTATAATAGTTGCCCCAGTCTCGTGACTCTTGTGTCTTGTTGGGGTCTTGAGTTCTATGAAAGGTGATGGATTTTTAGTTGATCGAAGAACTCTGTGGGGCCTTTTTGGGGAGAAAAATGCAATTTAATCTAGTTTCCCCTTCTAGGCCATCCCTCTAGCGCTAGATTCTATTGACGTTCCAAATGGCATAGCAACAGTTAAATAGAATATTGCTATTTTGTTTCTCTTGAAAGAGAAAGATAACACATGGATATCTTAGCTCCCAAGGTCTTTGTACTTGGTTCTCAACTATGTTGATGTCCCTCAGTGGTCAATGTAACAATAATGTTCAAGGGGCCTGCTGGTGTGAGCTTCTGGATTGTTCTAAGATCAAGCATGAATTTAAACCTACTCTAATCGGGAGTTTTTTAAATAAACATAAAAAGATGGCTCAGAGCTTTAGGACAGAAAATAATGACGATTCACCTATCTTAACCAAACTTGTTATCCTTCAAGGAATTGTAAACTAAAACTGAAGAATGAAATTAACTTGTGATTGACACATAGTTTCATTCATTCACAATGCTAATTTCAATAACAGATTGCAAGTTACTATTTTAAATAAAACACCAAAATAACATTCCATTCCTTGAAGGCTTCACAAATCAAATGATTAACTTAAGACAAACACCATTCTGAAACACAATCTGAAGTAGATTAAGATCTAGTTGCTTCTACTATTAATGAAACAGATAAGCAACAATTACAAATCTGGCACAATCACTAGTGTGCAGAAAATCTATGACTCCAAATTGTTTCCATTTATATTAAGAAAACTGAAAAGATACATTACAGGCTTCTAATGAATCTAATTCCTAATTGAGAAGGAAAAAGAAGCTCCTATTACAAAGAATCAGGAAGCAGCTCTATCTTCTCTTACTGACTTTTCTTTCTAATTTCTAACTCTTTTTTCTAACCCTAGAAGTTCTCTACAAGTTCTAACCTTTTTAAAGAGGAAAAAATGCCATATATATAGAGAGTGTACCAAAAAGAATGTGTTGTCCCCCTGCATTAGGGTTTACAAAATATTTGCTTCCAGGAGAGTCGGCTCTCAGATCTTTCCAAAGAGAGTCAAAGCTGCATTCAATGTGAAGCCCCACTGCCCATGCTGATGAAAGAGAGTTCCGGGAAAGATCTATAGATCTTTTGTAGATGTAGCATTAACTCCCCTATCTCCGTGTCCATACTCGAACTCTCTTGCAATCAGCCTTGAATGCTCCAAAAGTATTTTTCCATTAATACTAATCTGCCTCTCACCAATGGTCACTACAGTTGTCCCTACGAGTCATGGTTTCTTTGTTCTACTGGCCTCCTTCATGCTCTAGACTTCCCCTGCATGTTGACCATCTTCTGGAGCATTATTGGGCCTCCCTTCAGATCTGAATATTATTACCTGAGCCGATCCATCGCCCTTTGATATCAGAAGGAATCCATCTAATTTTCGTTCTGTCGGTCTCCTTCAAGGTGGTAGTCAATCGGTCAATGGTCAATAGGCCATTCCTTTAACTTCTTCTGATTGGTTAGAAATACACCATGCAGGATTATCAAGAGGTCAAAGGTGGTCCACATTGGATCACATGTTGGTGAGACATAAATAATGTCTCCCCGATGCAACTTTTCCTCTTAACAGCTATCGGCATAGCGGGTGTCAGTCGATGAGACCTTTTGGTGAGCTATAGAAGTCATATCGATATCCCTTTTTATCACTGAGACTTCACTTCGTCAGTGGGACATCATAGCGAGGGTAGACCTTTCACCCTGAGCTCATTCTGTATCAGCAAGACCCCATCGAGTCAGTGAGACCTCATGGCGATGTCTTCTTTTTCTCCCTGAGCTCAAGCTTCTTATACTTCAGAGAGACCTTTTCAAGTCGGTAGGATGTCATGGTGAGGCATCAAAATCCTTTTTTTGAGCCCATTCCTTTATGTCGGCGAGACTAAGTCCCTTCGCCAAGACATCTTGGCGAGCCTTCCTTTCTCTGGCGAGCACACCCATGTCGGGGAGACTCCTTTTGTTTTGGGGAGATCTTACCCCAAACTTTACATCTCATCGCCGAGAGATCCCCAAGTCGCCGAGACCTTTCATCGAATTCTCTTTATCCTCATCAGGCTCACTTTACTTCAGCAAGACTCCTCACCATTAGCCAGACATTATGTCAAGTCCCCTTAGTCTTTCGGGGAGCTCCTTCCTAGCTTGAATTTCTTTCAGTGAGGCAATCCCACATCGGGGAGACCTCTTCCCAAGCCCTTCATGTTATATTGAAGGTTGACCCTTCGGTAAGACCTTTTCATTTCGGCCAGACCTCCTTCCAAAGGCATCATTATCATCGGGCTCAAACCTTAGGTGGGACCTCCTTCTATACTTCGTTGGTGAGACTTGATGCACTCACCAAAAAATATCCCCTCAATAATTTCTCACCGAGATATATACCCTCATCGATGGTCAGCAAGACACAAGGCACTCGGCAAGACCACCCGTCGAAGGAATAACTCTCGCCGAAGTGCCCGCTCCATATGCGATAGTCAACAAGACATGAAGAAGTCGTCGAGACTTCTTCCCGAAGGAAAATCTTCAGCTGATATGTGCATCCCTCTGTCACCGGTTGGTGAGACCCAAAGATCTCGCTGAGATGTCTCTCCAAAGGATACCTTCATGCCGATGGGAAACTCCTAATCGTCGGGACAATAATTGATGTCTTGCCAATAGGTATCTACATGTGAATTCTGATCGTTACGACATCCCTGAGGTCTTGCCAATAGGCAACATAGATGCCTATTAACCAAATGAATTGGTAGTCAATAGGACACCTGCAAGGTCTTGTTGACTTTCTTCTTAGAGGAAAATTATGACCAACTGGACTGAGGAATACATTCCAACTGAGCTCCCTTGGCAAATATCATCACGTGTGTGATTTGATCCTACAAAATAGAGTCCTCATTAGTCCTTAGAAGCACATAAGATATATTATCCTAAGATACACTATTGTCTATAAATTTGATTCAATACTTAGCACGAAGAAAACCAACTCAAGCTGAAACAGAACCAAAATTTGACAAAACAAGAAGACAAACCTAGGCAGAAAACAAAAGAACTTCCAAGAGGAAAGCAAGTAACCAAAAGAAATAAAAAAAAAGTAAAAGAAGGGGGGACCCATTTTGTTCCAGAATAAAATGGGGTGGTTATGCAAGGCATAATAGACATTTCTAACAACTCCTCACAATATGAGTTCTTGGTAGAACAACTATTGATCCCTGTGTTCAATGTCCCTGAAATTGAACTTGTGTGTGAACTTGTTGGCCTTGAATCTCCTTGGTACAAAGACATCTATAGTTACATGACCATATTATCCCTCCTGACTTGTCCCTCAACCAATGCAAATCCTTTATTCGACAAGCTTCCAAATTTTCCATCATCAAAGATATCCTTTACTCTTCTATCCTAGATAGCACCCTCCTCCAATGTCTCGACTCAAATGAAGCACAAACAACCTTACAATAGTTACACCATAGTATAGGTGGAGCTCAATCTGTTGGTCCAACCTTAGCTAAAAATCTCCTGAGAATAGGATATTATTTGCCTACAATGGAACGTGATGCCTATCACTTTGTGAAGAAATTTCACCAGTGTCAGATTCATGGAGATCTTATACATGCACTAGCTCAGGAGCTACAACTGCTTACTTCACCACGGCCTTTTTCTCAATAGGGACTCGACCTAGTAGGAAACATCCATCCCACTTCTGCTAATGGACATAAGTTTATCCTTGTCACTACGGAATACTTTACAAAATGGATCAAAGCCATCCCACTAACCTACATTACTAGAAAGCAGATAGCCAAGTTCATCCTGAATTACATCATCTATCGCTATGGTATCCTGCAATCCATCATTACAGATAATGGTCACCCTTTAAAGAATCAAGATGTCTATGAACTTTATGAAAAATTTCACATACAACACCATTTTTCTACTCCATATTACCCCCAAGGCAATGGTCAAGCTGAGGCATCTAATAAGACAATCCTAAAACTCTTAAAAAAGGTTGTCAATGATGTTGGCTGAGATTGGCACCTACAAATTAATCCTACTTTATGGTCCTATCACACCAATATCTATACCCCTATAGGATCCACACCATATTCCCTTGTCTATGGATCTAAGGCAATACTTCCTAAGGTCGAGTTACCCTCCCTACAAGTCTCCATGCAAGGCTTGATTGATCAAGAAGAATATCATGTATCTCGTCTACATGAGCTAGAGTTACTGGATGAAAAGAGACAAAATGCTTTGACACATTTGCAAGCATATCAGAACCACCTTTGATGTAGTTACAATAAGAGAGTTTGACCCAAAAACTTTGACATTGGTGACCTAGTCTTGAAAGAAAATCCAAAAAATCAAGCAAAACGAGAGAAGCCCAGAAAGTTTGAACCTAATTGGTTGGGCCCTTATATCATCATAGCATCATATGGATCCAGTGCTTATTGGATTTCTACTCCTGAAGGAGAACCATTTTCTAAGTCTATAAATAGCATGCATCTTTGCAAATACTACACTTGATTCTCAGAGTATCTCCTTAAAAAATAAAAAATACAAAAAAATCAAAAAAATGGTCACCCTAATGAAATCATAGCAAACAAGCATCTTGGTGACAACAAAAAATTCAAAAAAATAAAAATAGTAAAGAGAAATAATTTGTCCAAAAGTGAAAACCACTTTGGTGGCACTTTGGATAAGTACCATGGTGAAAAATTGGCAAACAGGCGCCATGTGCAATTAGTCTATGCTCCTTTTTCTACTGTCACTCTATCTAATCCTTTCCTCCATTCATATATCACTCAATCATAACAAAGCTTCGTCATCCTCTTCATGGCCTGAGAACGACCGACATTTGGCATCCTCTACTTTCACCACTACCCCTCACGCATAATACTATGATCCTAGACCTAATTAGGGGAAATTCCTTAAATCACATATTCTTGGGAAATAACACATGGCATTAGCCTTTTAAACCATCAAAATCCAAAAAAAATCATAAAACCATCAAAATCAAAAAAAATCAAAAAACCATCAAAATCCAAAAAAAATAGAAAACCATCAAAATAAAAATAAAAACAAAAAAAATGTCAAAATCCAAAGAAATCAAAAAACCATCAAAACCTAAAAAAATTAGAAAACCATCAAAATCCAAAAACATCAAAAAATAGAGTTTAAGTTCGAGACTGAGTTAGTTTTTGTTAGTAGGGTCGAACTACATTGTCTCTATGCATTTTCTACATAGGAAACGCTCATATTAAATGGTCCCTCAAGATATTAGGTCAGTCCTTTTAGGTTTTCCAAATAAAATCATGACTCAATATTTTATTGAATAAGGTAAATCCAAGTTGTGTCGAACTACAAGGTCTCTACGTGTATAACGTAGGCAAGGCCCATCAATCGATAAGCCCCTGAGGCCACCTAGGTCAGTCCTTTAGGGTTTTTCAAGTCTATTCTTGTTCTTGGTCTTCCAACAATCATCATTCAAACCAAATCATGAATCAATAGACAAACATAACCAACAAATTTTTGATCTACAATCAATCAATCAATCATCTTATCGTCATTGGTCCTATATTGGACTAGGGTATTATATCATCTCTCTCATTTAGTCCTATCTTTTTCTTTTATCAGGATGTGTCCTTCTTGAGATTATGCTTTTTCAATTTGATCATTCACCTTAAGCAAGATGTGTCCTTGCAGTTAGGTGTTTTGTCATCACTTGTTACTTGGTCAACTTTATCATATGTGTTCCTTACCTTAAACAGGATATGTCTTTCCTAAAATTTCATATTGTCACATCACTTAGTCATATAAATCAATCCTTGTCAAACAATTAATCAACCTTTTTCAAACAAATCAGTCAATCTTGTCAACACTGTCAATCAATCGTGCCTTAATCAGGATGTGTCTTTCCTGAAATCAGGCACAATCATCAAACAACTTTGTCAACTTTATCAATCAAATTTTATCAAATCAATGAATATTTTCTTAATCAGGATGTGCCCTTCCTAAAGTTGGGTGTGGTCAATTAAATCAATTTTTCAACCTTTTTCAACTTATCAATCAATCCTTGTCAACTTATCAATCAAACTCAGTCATCTTGGTCAACCTAATCAATCACATCAAACAATCTTATCAAAACTATCGGCAAACATTATCTCTCTGGCAAAAACTTTGTTGGTCTAGATTTGTCTTATCTTTTTATTGATTTTGGGTCATGTTACTAGTTACCTCGAGGATGTCCTCTTATAGGATTTAGAGGAACGATGATGGATCATGACCTCTTTTCTTTGTTTGTTGCCTATGGTTTGTCTTGGCAAAAATACTGGGATAATTGGGTCCTTAGTATGAGTTGGGGCATTCCTTGTTTGTTGACTTTGTCTTTTGACTGCTTGTCTCTCCCAAATGGTCACCTTGCACACCTTGGTCTATGGCATACCATGGTGTTTGTGTTCCATTTGTGACATTTTTGACACCCAATGATGATAAATATAAAAGCATGAAAGTTGGTTCCCTCATCATTTTCCCATCTAACTTTCCATCTCCATCTTCCTTTCCTTTTTCAAGCTAACATCCATCTCTTCCAACTCTTCCATGCTAACATTCCTTTTGTCTACATCTTGACAGGGTCCTGTGACACACAAAAACATCTTGCATACATAATCATGTTATATAGCATCATAGAAAGCATCATAATCATATCATTATCTTACTAAATCGCATATATTTTCATAAGAAAACACAAAAACACAAAGTGCATCCACATAGAATTCATATCTCATCACCATATTAGCATCATCACATTAGTATTGTATTGAATTAGACATTTCATCATAGCATTACATCCCATATCACATAGCATTGTATTCCATATCATACCGCATTTTACATCATAATCCATTTGCATTACATTTCATATAACCTTGCATAGTAATAATAATGGGGCATATCACATCACATATCACAGTTTGCATTCATATTCAATCATCACTTTTTGCATTAATAACCTAAACATTACATTGCATCAATACATTTTCATATAACAATGCAGTTGTCAAATTAGGTTATTCCCATTGAATCCATCACTTATACATATCATAATACACATACACCACCATATAAAATGCATCCATAAAACTCATAAAAAGCACAAACATTCATAAAACATCCATAATTGTAAAAACATTGCATCATCATATCACATTGCATCTATCAAATTAGGTCATCCATACTGTGTTCACCATTCATACATATCATAAACAACATAATCAGAAATGCATAATCATATAGAATATCAAGATCATCACATCATCATATAGAATGCATCAACAAGAATCATAATCATAGCACGAGTATCCATAACATAGCATGACATCACCCTGAACTTTAAAAGCATAATCATATAACAATGCATATCATCAACCACCGCCAAAATCATATCATATATATATCGCTCAAAAAAAGTGTCACAATACAATTTCATAATGCATCTCCCAAGAAAGAGCTTGTAGAATCGATGGAAAAAAATACAAGTGTCAAAATACATGGGTCAAAATGGGTCTATTCAGTGCTACCATGATCTCTAGAGCCCATGTTGCTACTCTCACCCTGGCAAGATCTGCTCTGAGACTGCCTACTACGAGACTGACCACTGCTAACAACCTCTGAAGTGTTAGGTTCTTGCTGCTCTAGTGTAACTATCTCCTCATAGAGCTACCTATAATACTACTCTTTGTGCCCAATCCTGGAAACCTCTCTAACCATATCAACTGTAGACCCATTGTAGGTGGCAATAAATTATAGGCTCCCATGCTCTACCTATTGTGCCTTGATAATGGCTATGTCTCTCTCAAACTGTAGGGTGTCTCTCTACCTATAGACCATCCCACTCCACTGGTAGAGCCTAAAGCTTGGCCTTTAATGCATGTACTCTATCCTACAGACTCACCATCTCTTGATCCATGTTCCATGTACCACCTCTGATAGGTACATCCTTGAATCCCTCATCTCCATGAAGAATCCTCTCATGAAGGATCCACTCCTTCTCACCCATCTCCTCCTCCTTGGGTTGATCCTCATGCCCTTCCACCTCCACATCCATAGAAACTTCATCTGTTAGCACATCGAACTACTCTACCTCAAGTCACTCTCCCTCTACCTTTGCATCCTACATGCCCTCCTCTTGTCTAGCCTCCTCCTCTCTCTCCTCCTCTCCCTCTTCCTAGATAGGAGAAAGTGACCTACTCCTCCTCCTCTATAGTCTCCATCGCTGCCTCCTCCCACCATCCCCTCCTCTCCCACCCCTACCACCATCTCCTCCATCTCATCCACCATCACCCCCACCACCACCTCCTCTCCCTCCATCGCCTCTTCCTCTCCCTCCAACTCTCCTACCCTAAGGACCTCGTTCTCGTCAAACCACTAGAGATGGTTGATTTGGATTGATCAAATGAATAGGCCTATGCACTGCCCACCATGCATCATACTCTGTTGTAGTGCCTGCATTAGTTGGACCCCCTCTCCATGCCCACAACAATGCATGTAATCCATCTATGGCCTACTCAACTATAGCTATTGTAATCATTGGTCCCCATGGTGTCACCTCTCTGGATGACCGAGAAAACACTGTTGTACCCCATGTCACTCCCTACTACTCTTTGAATTATCTCATAACCTAATCTAGCATGTACATATCAATGATATGTTGTGTCTATATAGTCCACTCAATAAGATATATCTCTTGTTGATGCCACTGTAGATGTTGATCCTCCCCAAGCCATTGAGCACAATCTCTCCAAGGCCTCCATATAAAACTAGCCAAGGTATTTAATCTATGATGCCAATAGCCAATATCCCTACCATGTTTTTGCATGATTTCTCCTCTATATATATATATATATATATATATATATATATACATATGGTGTGTTGGCCCCCAACTGGCAACTAACTGGTGGATAGAACACCGCAATGTTCTCCCAAGCCCAAACCATCAAAAGAGTGACTCCATAGCTCATGGATTGTCCTCACCAATATGCTATATCATGAAGCTGAAAATAAATCATTGCTAACAAACAGGGCCCCCATGCATATAGAGTGTCATTGGCCATCATCCCCACTAGCATCTCACCCCATCAAACCAGAAATTTTCATCCTCAATGGTATGGAATGACTACCCCAGCTATTAGAGTGCACAATATATAGTCAAATTGCTCATATCGCTCAACCAATGTCTCCCACCTAATCTCATACCTGTAATCCCCAAGTCTCAAACATCCTCATTGACATAATAAGTGGTCAAAGCCTGATACCCTCGACCCAGATCATACCTAACCCGCTCACCTTGAATCAATAGTCGTAGGATCCTATAGACATCTTCTAGTGTAATTGTAGCCTCTCTTGTAGGAAAATGAAATGATTACATCTCCAAATGCCACCTCTTAGCAAGTGCATTCAACATCCCCCTGTTTTTCATAATAATGGGCATAAATGTAATGTGATACAAGCCAAGGGCCATAGTCTTCACTTTTCAACACTAGTCAACTGGTGTCGCAACTGATAAGTTTCTAGTGGTCGTGACTCTCGTGTATAGATCGGATCAAGATGAACCTATGCTCAACATGACAAAAACTACATCAGTTAAACAACTTATTTCAAACTTATTTGGCACATGTCATAAAATCAAGTTAATCCTATTCTTACTCAATCTTGTTATCAGTCAATTGTGACACATTATTATCAATTGCATTGCAGAACTATCAGTTGCATCGTGGGAGTATGATTGTGTACAACCCCTGATCACTTGCCACTTATGCCTACACTTGCATCATTTCTAATACAATTACAAATTATCCATATCAATTACACATAACTTCAGTCAGTTGTGTCGTGTAGTCACAGTTAAAATTAAGCAAAGCATGGATGTGTCGATCCCTAGCAATCGTGTTGAAAAAATTCAAATACCTATCCTACCCTAGGCATGTTTCTAGCACTTGTTTTGAATTGCAAGAAATTGCATCAAATCACAAGCAATTGCGTTGAATCACAAGAAATTGCGTTGAACACGATAACACTTGCAGCTATCCTCGAATGATGCAATTGACTGCTAAAATTTTAAACTACCTAAAAATGTGTGAAATAAAAATTTGAAAAAGTAGGTTTGTAGGCACTCACCGCATCTCCTCCACCCTCCATTCATCTGAATGTCCATACTTGGTATGCTCTGTGCTTGATGTGAGGAACGTGCTCCATATTCACTCAAAGCTCCTAATATTCAAACTCCAAATGTGTAAAATGAGCCTTTGATTTTTCCAATTTCCTACTTATACCTCCTAAAAATTAGGGTTTTAATAGGGCTTGTGTTGGCTACACTTTACCTAAGCCTTGAACCTGCATTTTTTCTACCCCAAGGGTCTTGAAGGTCATTTCTTTTGCCACCATAGCATTTTTTTCCTATTAATTTGACTTTTAAGAACAATTTTCAATTTTTTTGAAAAATTTTGAAAAATTTGCAAAAATTTTCCGAGGGGGCATAGGTCTATCTCATCTTCACTAGGGAATCTTGGGGCATCTCTTGACTAAATTTCTTTGGCACAATGTGATGAACTGCACTATGTCTAAGAGGGGCAAAATGTAGACACTAAAAGATGTCTTGAATCTGTGAATATCATTTTTCTTGGTCCTTGTCCTCCAATAATTGAATAATTTTAATCATTTGATTATTCTTGATCATATTCCTCTATTAATTAAATAATTTTTAATTATTTAATTAAGTCACTTTCTAATCTTTATTCTATCCTAATCAATTAAATAAATTAATTGTGTCACTAATTCCCCCTCTTCTTTAATAATTAAATAAATTATTATTTATTTAATTATTTCTTTATCACCTTACGTCTATAGTTAAATAATTATCATTAATTATTTATCTATTTAGGGGTCTTTTAATTCTTCTATAGTTAATTGATTATCAAAATTATTTAATTATCCCTTATCATTTTCCCCATTAAATAATTAATCTAAGTTAATTCTTTAATGTCCCTTTTTCCATTTTCCTCCTATTTAATTAAAATTGTTGAATAATCATTTTAATTAAATACTCATTTTTCATTTTCTTCAAATAAATAATTTGAATGAATTATTTATCCTCCACTTGTCCATTTCCTCCATTTTCCTTTTCCAAATAAATAATTTGAATAAATTATTTATGCCTCCCTTTTAGTCAAAGATTCCTTGTTCATTAATCTCTGTCATGGCCTTTATTTTTGTCATAGTCATCAGGCATCATAGTCGTCGACGTCATAGCCTTCATTTCCCACCTCTTTTTGGTGCATCAATTCTGGACCACTAATCTTGACATCTTTCTGGAATCTCAATCTTGACCATCCATTTCATAACCTCCCTCTCATGAATCCTCATCCGTCGATCTTGGAATCTTTCTAGAAGATTGATCTCATTCATCCATTTGAATGGTTGTCTATAAAAGCAGTCTTCCTCTCCCATTTTTGCCTTAACAGTCATTTTGTCTCCAACTTTCTACTTAATATTTGAAAGCATTTGGATAACTTCAACAACAAATATGAGGGAAAATATTTCAAAAGGAGAAATAGGAGAGCAAGAGAAGTGATTCATGTGCAAGCATGGGGAGTATTTTGGTTTGATGCTTTCATGTTTTGTTTGTTTTTTCTTTTTAGATTTGGTTTATGACTTAGAGGTGTTGGTTGTCACTTTATCTAGAGTATGAATTATTTAACCCCATCTTACATAGGGTATAGGGATGAGGGTTGAGAGTGTAGGGTGTAGGGTGTAGGGTGTAGGGTGTAGGGTTGAGGGTATAGGGTTGAGGGTTGAGGGATAGTGTTTGAGGCTGAGAGTATAGGGTTAAGTGTGTAGGGTATAGGGATTAGGGTTTATAATATTAGGTATAGGGTTGAGGTTATTGGGTTTAGGATTGAGGGTTTAGGGTTTAGGGTTTAAGTATAGGGTTGAGGGATAATATTCAGGGTTTAGGTTATAAGGTTGATGGTATAGTGTATAGGGATGAGGATTGAGGGTGTAGGATTTAGGGTATAGGGTTAAGTGTATAGTGAATAGGGATTAGTATTTATGATATTTGGTATAGGGTTTGGGAGATTGAGAGAGAGGGAGAGAGAGGGAGAGAGAGAGAGGGGGGGAGAAGCAGAGGGAAGGAGAGAGAGAGAGAGAGAAGTAGAGAGTGAAGGAGGAAAGTAAAGAGATTGAGAAAGAGAGATGGGGGGTAAAGAGGGATAGGTTAGATAGAGAGAATTAGAGAGGGAAGTTGGGAGAGAGGAAAGAAGAGAGAAAGGAGGAGATAGATAAAATTAGAGAGGGAGGGAGGTAGGGAGAGAGAGATGTGAGAGAGAGATAATGGTGCTTGATAGAGAGTAGAGAAGGAAGAAGAGAGTGAGAGAGAAAGATGGGAGAGAGAAAGAGGAAGGTGGGAAGATTGAGAGAGATGGAATGAGGGAGGGAGAGGTGGAGATGGAAAGAGGGAGAATGAGAGAAGTATAAGGAGAGAATTGTGAGATAGAGAGTAGAGAGGAAAGGAGAGAGTGATAGAAATATGGAGAGAGAGATAGAGAGGTAAGGATGGAGGGAGAGGTAGATATGGAGAGAGAGAGAGAGAGGGAATGAGGAAGGTTAGGATATTGAGAGAGAGAGAGATGGGAGAGATACAAGGAGGAAGGTGGGAAGAATGAGAGAGATGGAGATAGAGGGAAGGAGGAAGGGAGCTAGAGAGAAGTATATAGGGAAGGAAAGATATAGAGGGAGAAGTTTAGAGGGAGAATGGTAAGATAGAGAGTAGAGAGGAAAGGAGAGAGTGAGAGAAAGATGGGGAGAGAGAGAGAAGGAAGGAGGGAGGGAGAGGTAGATATGGAGAGAGAGAGAGAAACATATAAGGAAGGAGGAAGATTAGGAGATTGAGAGAGAGGGAGAGAGGGAAGGGGTGAGGGAGAGTTAGAGATGGAGAGAGACATAGAGAGATGGAGAGAGACATAGAGAGAGAGAGAGAGAAGTATATAGGGAAGGAGAGATAAAGAGGGGGGAGGAGGGATGGAGAAGTAGAGAGAGGGAGGGGAGAGACAGAGGGGGGGGAAGGAGGAAGGTGGAGAGATTGAGAGAGGAGGCAGGGAGAGAGAGCGATGTATAGAGGAATAGGTTAGATAGAGAGTAGAGAGGGAAGGTGGGTGAGAGGAAGGAAGAGGGAGAGAGAAGGGGGGAAGAGGGATACAGTGAAAGATAGAGGAGATAGAAAGAAGTATAGAGGGAAGGAGAGAGAAAGAGAGGAGGAAGGTGGGGAGATTAAGAGAAAGGGAAAGAGAGGGAAGGATGGAGGGAGATATGGAGAGAGATAGAGTAGTATATAGGGAATGATAGATAGAGAAGGATAAGTAGAGAGAGGGAGAGGGAGAGGGAGAGGGAGAGGGAGAGGGAGAGGGAGAGGGAGAGAGAGATATGTATATAGGGAAGGAGAGATAGAGAGGGGAAGGAGGGAGGTGGAAACAGAGATAGAGGTAGAAGTAGGGAGGGAGAGAGGTGAGATAGAGAGAGGAGGGAGGGAGAGACATAGGGAGAATTAGAGAGAGAAGGAGGAAGGGAGAGAGGGAGAGAGAAGTGAGATAGGGAGAATGAGAGAGGGGGGAAGGTGGAGAGATTGAGAGAGAGAGAGGAGGGAGGGTGAGAGATAGGCAGAGAGGGATAGGTGTTGAGAAAATTTGTCTCAACCTTGAAATTACATAAGTTACTATTAATACATAAGGTATTGTTCAGTTGACGATGATGGGAGGAGTTGTATTATGGTTGTGCATTGTGATGTATTTTGAGAGTCTGATAATGGTTATCTCTGGATCTCTTAGTGGTGATACTCATGTGAGAAGCTTGCTCTACAAGTATATTGTAATCTTTGTGATTGCTAAATAATATATTGAATAGATTTTGGAGTATGGGGTTTTTCTCCCGAAAGGGTTTTCTCCACGTAAATTATTGTGTTGTGGTATGCATGATATTTGTGTTTATTTTTGTTTAAGTTTCTATAACTTTTAAAGATTTGTAAATTTTTTGCATTATTATCCTCTCAATATTAGTGTAGGAAGTTGTTCTACTACCTTAACTTCCTTATAATAGGTTAGATAGAGAGAAGTAGAGAGGGAAGGTGGGTGAGATGAAGTAAGAGAGTGAGAGAGAGAGGGAGGGAGGAAGGAAGAGAGGTAGATAGGGATAGGTTAGATAGAGTGAACTAGAGAGGGAAGGTGGGTGGGGAGGAAGAAAGAGAGAGAGAGAGAGAGAGGAGGAGGGGAGGGGAGGTTATATAGAGTGAAGTAGAGAGGGAAGGTGGGTGGAAGGAAGGAAGGAAGATAGGGGATATAGAGAGAGGGGATATAGAGAAAATTAGAGGGAGGAGGGAAGGAGAGAGGGAGGGAGAGAGAGAGAGAGAGAGGTGAGATAGATAAAATTATAAATGGAATGAAAGAGTGAGAGAGAGAGGTCTTGAGTATAAAGGATAAATAATGAGTAAGATAAAGAGATAAATATGATACAACTTGCTTATTATTGAAATTTGACTCCTGATTACTGAAATTTGACATGTTGATTACTAAAATTTGGCTAAGTCTGACAAATTATAAGATCTTCCAAAAACTAGAATTTAAATTACAACTCCTAGAGATTCAAAACCACTCTCAAACATCTTGAAACTATATACATGAAGTATAACTTAAATTATCATAAGGTAAATGTCCATATGTAAATTTCAACTTATACTTTAATGTTTATTTCATGTATATAGTTTCCCTAAAAGATAAGAAGAAGAAAGAGAAGAAAATAATTTCAACGCAAACCAAAACATAAGTGCATTATAATGCGCTTGCATTTTGGAAATGCATTCAAAAAACACATTTTTTGAAATTCGCAGCGTAAGACAACCATGTTATAGAGTTTAACTAATGAATTGTACTTAATAGATTTTTGTATTTTATATTCATAATGTTGAGTACATTGTATTGCACATCTTTCAAACTCAAAGCATTACTTGACATTGCAAGATAGATGACAAAATTTTAATTACAATAAGGTTTTTAAGAAAGTCAACATAAGCAGTTGTGCAATTACTTCACATTGCATAACTAATAACTAGGAGCATCTACTAATTGCATTTTCTTGTCATGGAATTCCATGAGACCACATTTTATTGAGGTATTTTTTCAAACAACTCACTTCCTTGTCTATGCTATGGATACTCGGAAAAAAAATATGAAAGGTAAGCTATAGCATAGACAAGGCAATGAGACGTTCAAAAAAATTCCTTAAAGAAATGTGGTCTCATGGTGATGTCCACATTTCTTTGAGGCATTTTTTTAAACAGCTCATTTCCTTGTCTATGCTACTACTTACTATTATGCTTTCATAGATTTTTTCCCCAAATCTAAATACATCCTTCATCTTCATCCTTAGATCTTATTCTTCCAATCTCTAAGTTCATTTCTAATCCATCATCCTAATTTCCATCCTCATCCAAAATCAATACCATTATTTCTTCTTCCAATAAATTGTCCATTGTGTCTAACCATCTAATCTATCCTCCATCTAACCTAATCTATTCTAATCCACCTTCATCCATTTCAACCAACCCCAACCATATTGATGATGATGTGGATAGCCTTTTTGACCAACCCAAATATAATCCCAATGTTGATAATGAGAGCATTGTGGATCATCTTGAATCCATTTGAATCAATAGACATAATGCTCCAATTTTCTACCAATCCCATATCCAAATCTCCCCTCAAGTCCCATCCATATCATCCCCATCCACCACCACTAATTTTATCCTCACCCACTACATCCATAATTATAAGGATGTCAATCTTAGATGTCTCCTTGGAATTGGTGCTAAACTTCCATCCTCCCTACCTTCATCTAATCCCAATCCACCTCCTCTTTCTTATCCTTCCCCTTCCTTTGACAAGGGGAACCGATCCTTTAGCCAAAATCCACCTCCAAATCCTTTTCAAGGTCCTCATCCTCATTCTCAATTTACCAATCCATGGAAGCTTCCACTTCGTATTCCACTTGTTCATATCTCACATCCTTAAAATCCACATCACCCCAATATTACCAAGAAAATTCATCCCATGTCTCTCATAATAACTTCCTCCAAGGACTATTTTCAAAGGTGGTTGTTTCCCCATGTAAAAAAAAGGTGGTAAAATCTTCCCATATCATGAATCCGCCTTCATCATCCCCACATCAAGATAAACCATAATGCCATAAATCTTATGAATCCTCTATCAATCCATCTATCCAAGTTGAAGAGTCTATAAAACCTTCCTCCCTCATCACACCATCCATATCAAATTAACTATTTCCATCTCCTAATCAAAAGCATGCTAACATATATTCCCCTCCATATAAAGATCAAGGAAACCCTTATCCTCCATCATATGATCACCTTCCATCTCATGATCCCATTTCCAATCAAGAACAACATATCCCTTCCATCTCATCTAATGATACATTTCCATCTCAAGAGCAAGATATCCATTAATCCCCCTCTCACAATCCCCTCTCCCCCACTTCATCTAATGGCATCCTACTATGTCCAGATCAAAGTACCTCTTCCACTCCATTATATGATCACTCTCTAAATCAAGGTCAAAGTACACCTTCCACCCCATCTAATGATCCTCCCCCCTCATAATCAAAAAAATCCTCCCTCTTCATGTCATGATCCCTCTCCATCTCATAACCAAGACCAAACTATACCATCCACCCCATCCCAACATAATAGCATGGACAAGGAAATAATTTTTTTGAAAAAATGCCTCAAATAAATGTGGTCTCATGGTGATGGAATGCCATGACAAAAAATTTGTCATGGAATTCCATCACCATAAGAACACATTTCTTTAAGGCATTTTTTTAAACTGTTCACTTGCTTCTCTATGCTACCACATTTTTCATACATGTCTATGAAAGAATTTTATCAAATAGTTCACTGCCTTGCTGCTATGGATAAAAGCCTAAAACATGTGCTTTCAAACAAGCTATGGATAGGGTAAATAGTAAGAATAATAGTAAGAATATATAGTTCAATAAGTACTCAAAATTTTGTTGATTATCTCATACATTATAAGCCATGACCTGCATTACTATTCTAGTTTTCATGGTTGAATAATTTATTGTTTTATTTTCAGATGATGCAAGCAGAAACACCTCCCAATGTTGATAGGGAAATTCAGCATTGTGTATCTTCTATAATAGACAGCTTGATGGCTCTCACGGGGGTATGAGGCAAATTAGTAAATTTCAAATTACATTTGTTGTTATAGTTGCTTATTATTGAAAAATTAAATGATTATTGATTTGTAGTTTAATTTATATTTGGATGGTTTCTATAGGGATTTGGCACACCACAGCTTGAGCATGTTCCTCTTACATTGGATGAGAGAGATCATTTCTACACAGTAAGTGATTGTTTTGTTAAATATTTTATTTTTAATAATGTAATTTCTATATATTAATGTCTATACTTTTTATTGTAATAGCTAAAGCTCCATGATGAACAAAATAGGAGGAGAAGCCCTCAAGTTCGAAGAAAACCAATATCATACGCATCTCCATCCCCTCACTGATCAAAGGATGTACGTGATCTATTTTCTTCACCTCCAGGGGAATGAATTTTTATTGGGGTCCTTTGTTATATGCCTATATGGCATTTGTGGACAAATAAAAATTGTATTGTATATACTTGACATTGTATGCCTATATGACATTCTTGTAAGCCTATATGGCCATTTTTTATATATGTTATACTTATATCAACATATATTGATGTATACCTATATCACTATTTGGTTATGTGTAAGGGGGAAATTGGGAAGATGTAATAAATCAAATTGGTAAATTAGAAACTAATCTAAACAAAAAAATGCTAATGATTCATGCCCATTACTCACAAAATGAGACTAAAAATTAATGAATTCAAGAATGAAATTGAAAGAAACAATACAATTGAATTCAAAAAAAAAAGTAGCTTTACCATCTTGTGTCAAAGTGTGTTCGTGAAGATGTTGGGTTGTTCATATCAATGTGAATCCTCCATTGTGTGTACAAAAGCTTGAAGAACATGCATGTGTTGATCAAAGATACATGTTGAATATTTTTCAAAAATTTCGATTAAGATTTTGGCATGACTTCGTTGTGCAATATAGGTTGATTCTCCTAAAAAAATTTAGAAGAAAGATGTTTGTTATATAGAATTTTTGATATGAAACAAATGCTCAAGATTACATAGTAGAATATCTCGATCGATGGTCAAAATATGTTGAGAGGATTTAGATGGGAATATGATGCAAGTACAGAGGAAAAAAAAACTATCTCAATTCCAATTAACAAAATTCAAAACATGCCTTTGTTTTCTTACCCATCACAAATGTATTTTTCCCTTCACAAGATTCTTGATTCGACACTCGGACTACAAGCAGAGTTCCAATTTTTTACCAAATCTCTCACACACTTTAAAGATTCCTCAAAATACATTAAACATCAACAAATTACTTGCCTTAGACCCAATCATTAACTTGTTCATCTCAACTTAATGACTTTCCAAGTGACTGACCCAAACTACCTCTTAGATCTTTTACAACCCAAGCCCAAATCTCCTTCAAATACCACAAGCTGGTGTAATTATGTCTGTGTGACCAATTTTTAAGTGTAACAATATATAGAAATGATAAATCAAACACACCAATAAGACATTATATCAAAAACATAAATTAAATAAAAGGAAATGCAAACTCAGTTTTTTGTTCTTGATGTCGTCCTATCGTCCTCTATCTCCAGTGTTTTTGTTGATTCCAACTTTCTCTCGGATTATGTGCTAGGCTCAACAAATGGTCTTCCTAGAGAATGAGATTTGAAGGATGGTGATTGTATTCTATGCTATGATATGATTAACATGCATGATTGCTAGAATGTAACATTATGAAATGCTATAAATACTAAAGCTGATAATGACAATGCTAGAATGCTAGAATGCAATTAAGCTCTAATGTGTGTGTATCTGTAGGTGTTTGTGTGTGTGTTGTAACCAATGCTTGGATTCGTAGGGGTATTTATAGAGTTTTTGAAAGATTTTGATTGGTTGATGCGTTCAACGGCTATGATAATTCTGGCAGATTGAACGGTCGAAGATGGAGAAGACTGGAGACAAAAATAGAAGAAAACCATAAAGCAAGATTTGTTTCCTTTTTTCGTAGAAGAGATAAGATGAGATGATAAAGATGAATTGTGAAAATCATCTTTTTGTGAGATTTTGGAAAGATTTAAGATAAATAATGAATTATAAATTCAATTATTTATTTATTGGCGATATGAAAGATTTTTCTTAATTAAATAAGATTTGAAGAATAATAAAAGATTTCATAATTAAATAAAATATTTAATTATGATTTGAAAAGATATGAAGAATATTAATTAAATAAAGATATTTAATTAAGTTTTTTAGGAAATGACATGTAAATGAAATTAATTAAATAAAATATTTAATTAATTAGAAGAAAATTTGAATAGGAGAAAGGAAATATTTAAATTTAATTAAAATAAATAAAGGGTATTTATTTAATTAATCAAGTAGACATATGAATGTGAAATAATTAAATAAGGTTGATTTATTTAATTATGGCGGAAGAATAAAGTGAATGAACAATATTATTAAATTAATTAAATTTAATCATATGTAGAGGACTTTAGAGAAATTAATTAAATAATAAATATTTAATTAAATGCCAGGATTAATTAGACCTGACCAATTTTATGCATATACATTTTTCCCCTCTTTGAAGTGATGTGTGAAACGCATTGCTTCAAAGAAAAATATTCCTACTTTTAAAATTTGTTGTGTTTGATTTTGCCCCTGGTCGAAAAATTTTAACTGATATGCCCCTGATTAAAAAAAATGCCTGATATGCCTTTTGACTTGAATCTGATATGTTTCTGATTGAAAATGCGACTGATATTAATTATGCCCCCTTGGGAGGTAGATCACTGATGATGAGAAAAATGTTGATTTGATGATAAAATTTGGATGATGAGAGGGATGCAGTGATTTAGCTCCTAATAATTGATTAAAAGATGCCCCAGTTTGAAAATAAGATCAGAGTTTGATAAAAAGATAAAAATAAAAATAAAATGCCAAAAAAACCCACCTTGGTTGACCTTTAAAAGGTCAAAGGGGTAAAAAGGGCAAGTCATTTTCACCTTTTGACTTGAGGAACTTTTTTCTCTAACATTGACTTGGCAAGATGGAGATTTTGTATCATAGGCATAGATTTGAGCGGGCACTCCGGTATCAGAGACCAGTCATGTATGGAACACTGGTGAGTCGATTCAACCCTCTTTGCTTTTGAAATTTTTTGATTTCAGTCAATTTTTGAAACGTTTTGGCGTGGATTTAGGGTTTAGCAGTCTGTTTTAGCATATTTAGGAAATAAAGTAGTGCTTGCAATGTTTCCTTTAGCACATATAGGGTGTGATTTAGCTTTGCTAGGTAGGAGGCAGTTTAGCACATCCGATACACAAAATAGCACTTATAGGATTCTAGTGAGAAATGGGTACTTTAGCACATATAGGAAATAGAATAGCGCTTTTAGGGTTTTCGTGCATCAGGTAGATGAAATGGTGCATGCAATTAGGGATTTAGTGCATTTAGGGTTGGATTTAGCACTTTGAGGACATAGAATGGTACATCTAGTGTTTTAGCGCATCAGGGGGAAACATTAGCTCATATAAATTTTTAGCGCTTTTAGGTCGCAAAGTAGCACATCGAGAAAATTTAGGCAGAATGCACTGTTTGGTGAAAGTGATGAAAATGATGATGTATTATTGTTTCATTGGTCAATAGATAGATAAATTATCTTTTCATCATGTTGATATGGATAGAAAGGATAGCAAATCTAATAAATGATGAATTGTTAACTTTGTTTCCAAAAATAGAAAGCAAAGAGTAGATAGTTGATAACTTTGTTTCCAAAGAGTAGAATGATTGATATGACTTCTGATAAATTTGCTTTCTGCGATAGAAAAAAAATAGTACATGATTGATTAAAAACATATTTGCATTCGTGATTGAAATACAAATAGGAAGATGATTTGATTGTTGATAAAAAAAATTTCCTAAAAAAGAAAACAAATAGTAAATGATGATAGAGTAGATTGATAGATTTTGCATTAATTTCATGATATGAGTCCCTTAGATAGAGTTCTTGATATGGTTCACATGATATGATGCACTTGATATGAGGCCAATATGTGTCACTTGATATGAATCTGATTGATATGGGTCATTAATATGTATGATGTGAAGTAGATAGATTGCTTCGATATGAGTCGATGATATGAGTCTAATCAATTGTCCCTGTGATGACCAAAAATAGGAGGTTTTCAAAAACCTCTAGATTAGAGAGCACTTCCATATAGGTTGGGATTGGATATGAGATCTCACACCTGTAGATGTACAATTGATAGTTGGATGTGGGTTGGGACCATTGTTGTCTATGCCTCCTATTTGGATCAACAGGGGACTGTTGACCGCGCTAGCAGAGAGATGGCATTCTGAGCATAATACTTCTCATTTTTTGAAAGGTGAGATGACGGTTACCCCAGAGGATGTATACAGGATTTTGGGGATCCCAGTGGTAGGTTCCCTTGTGTTCTACGACCACAAGGAGTTAGGTGGTACAGACGCACTCAGGAGGGTGTTTGGGTATGCACAGATAGCAGGGTATTGGGTGCCATGGGCAGACTTTAGGGGATATATGGCCTTACCTATAGTGTTGGGTGCATTCATTAGAGGCTTCCCACTAGTCAAAGGGACTATCAGTTGGGTGGGGGAGGATTATTGAGGTGATGATGGGGCAGCCATGGAGATATGCCTAGGGGAGCTATATGTTGGCACATTTATATCATGACTTGCACTAGTTGGTATATAGAGGATCGGCTAGCTTGTCTTGTGGTGTTACCCTACTCCAGATTTGGACATGGGATCATATTACAATTATGAGACCACTTTGTCCCAGAGTTAGGCCACCAGGTAGGCCATACATGTATGCATATTCTATTTCACTTGTCCAGCCCAAGCTGGGCAAGTTGGAGTATTGGAGACGTACCCTAGATGATGTGGATTCAGTGATATGGAGGCCATACATAGATTGTGATGTGTGGGACACAGATCATTTGGAGATTTCATTTGTATCTTTACCCCTATTTCTGATAGGTCATACTCCATTCATTATAGAGAGGTTTTTAGCATTGCAAGTATAGAGACAGTTCAGATTCACATAGGGGATGCCTCAGGGCATTGCGCACTATGGATGGTGCAAGGATGAGCCTAGATGGGGGCCTTGCATTTCTTATCAGGTTGCATATACAGAGTATACAACTTTATAGCCTGAGGTATGGGATGGAAGGCCTGATATTGTTGATGCAGGTATATCTAAGGAGTACTATGTTTATTATCACACACACCCATTTCCATGGTTCACATGTCTAGATGAGCCAATGCCCATTTTGGTGGCACCACAGCTAGGAGTTAGGAGACAGGAGGATGTAGCAGGTGGGGAGCAAGCAGTTGGTGGAGGAGAGGAGGAGGATAGTGGAGATGAGGAGGAGAGTGGAGATGGGGAGGAGAGCTTAGATGATGGTGATGGGGATGACAGTGGAGATGGCAGAGGGGAGGATCAGAGGGTAGTGAGGCAGAGGACAGATATCATGGGCAGTGCTCAGGTCATGCGGAGGTTGAGGAGTGATACCGAACAACAGATGGTGATCAGGGTCTCCTCTTCAGTGCAGTAGGCATAGATAGATAGGCTACAGGCCCAAGTACAAACACTTCAAGGGTAGCAGGTGCAGTTGCAGAGCCAGTTGGCTTAGGCTCAGAGTTTGGTAGGATAGTTATAGGCACAGCTTGCACAGACACAGGCATAGTCACAGGCACCTCCACCTACCCCATACCCATAGGTATCCCATTTGATAGCAGAGAGGGATTCTTTTAGATGGATTGCAGTAGAGGTAGAGGGTGTGGCATAGAGACTCATGGGCACCATTGAGAGTGCATCCTTGCAAGAGGCCATTGCAAAGGGATTTGAGATTTCCAAGGAGGTTGAGTACTATCGGGTTAGGTATGAAGAGTTGTGTCCTCCCAACTATAGAGAGCCTTACCCTTGGTCCCACAGCAGGACTAGGAGTAGATCACGAATGATGACACACAGCAGAGGGGTCACAGGGTCGCGATAGGATCTTGATGTAGGGGGTAGTGGCAGGCCATCATCCTCTAGACCAGCTCCATCAGGGGGGTCCACCATCCAGCTGTGATTTATTGATGTAGTAGTATTGATGTATATCATTTTTGGAGCATGTACATTGTTTTTTATCATATCTCATGTATCTCTCTATACTATTTAGTTTCATTAGACATTGGACATTTGTATGTATTTTTGATGAGCGATGATATGCAACGGCGATGAGTTTTGATGATGTGCGTGTTTGATGTGATGATGTGATATGTGTGTATTTCTATATGTAGTATGGATTTTGATATGCATTACATTGATTTGATGACTAATATGATATGCAGGATGATTCATGCAATGATGACGATTTATGATGTGTACTAATGATATCATGCAGGTGGATAAATTATGATGTGATTATGAAAATATGAAATGGGATATATGATATGTTTATGAAAAATGTAATGTATGTATGGAATGTTTGTTTTTGGATTTTTCAAATGTAAGAAATAATGATGATGGGATGGAAAGTGGATGTTGTGTTTATGAGATGCGTCATGAGTTTTTAGTATGTATATGATTTAGAAAAATAAATGATATGAGTCAAATGTTTATGGGAAAAATGTCATGATATATAAATGATAGATGAGTGCAAGATAGGATAAATAATGGGATGAAATGTATGATGTAATGAAATGTAATGGCATGATGATAAAATGATAATGATAAATGTGATGAAATGATAATGATAAAATGAAATGATAATGATAAATGAAATGAAATGATAATGATAAATGTAATGAAATGCAATGAAATGATAAATAAAAATGATATGATAAATGAAATTAAATGCAGTGAAACTGATAAATGAAAATGATATGATAAATGAAATGAAATGATAATGATAAATGAAATTAAACGATAAATGAAAATGATATGATAAATGAAATGAAATGATAATGATAAATGAAATGAAATGAAACGATAAATGAAAATGATATGATAAATGAAATGACATGATAATGATAAATGAAATGAAATGATAAATGAAAATGATATGATAAATGAAATGAAATGATAATGATAAATGAAAATGATATGATAAGCGAAAATGATAAATGAAATGACATGAAATGATAAGTGAAAATGATATGATAATTGAAATGAAATGATAAATGAGATGCAACTATGTAGGATGAAAATGAAATGATAAGAAAGTGATAGGTGAGATGTTTAATGAGATGAAGACGATAGATAATGAAAGTGATATGGAATACCTAATGGATAAATGAATGATGTGAAATGAGAAAGGATCTAAATGATATGAAAAATGATAAATGATAAACTATATGATATGTACAGGACCTAGATGAAATGATAATGATAGTGAAATTCTGATGAAGATGAAATATGATAATGAAACAAATGTCTGAATGTCCTCCACAACTAGTCCAAAGAGACATGAAAGCCATTGATGTTATTGTTCAACCTTGTAAAACTCTGATGCAAATCCAGTATGCAGATATGTGCAATGATCAAAATGAAATGCAATGAAATGAAACCAACCATTTATTGAGCCTTTTGTTAGCTTTATTGAATAATCATAGAGTGCTTTAAAATGTTGGAAGTATGTACAAGCATCAGAGGGGAAATTAGCACCAATGATGACCTGAGTAGAACTTTCATATTTTTTATATAGCAAGTGAACACAAGAATTGAGGTATAATTGAATCGAGATGACCTAAGTATTTCTTGCATAAACAAACAAAGATTAACCACTTTCTGATGCAAATTTGGAACTGTTATCAATGATACATTTTTGGATATCATGTCTCATGAAATATTTGCAATAGATTGATAGTTAACCTCAAGAGAGTAGACAAATAAAAAAATAATCCTCTTTCCTCGCCACTCTAGTTCAGGACATCACCGAGTGTGCTCTAGAGGGATGATATCAAAATTCAAACAACTATTGTTCAAAATATAATACTACTATTCTAAACATTATTCATATTTTAGATCATCCAGATATGCGTCATGATATGGTACTTGCTGAAAACTGTTGTGATATGGATTAATGATTGGATAGCTACTCATAGGATTTGATTGTTTGTTTGTATGATTGGATTTTATGTCATTGTCTAGCTGTTTCAGTAGAACTTGAAAGTTGATTGCCCTCGGTATGTCAACGTTTTCCCCCAGTATTGACACAACTTGTTGAAATAGATATGTACAATGATCAAGCCATGTTAAGATGTTATCGCTCTAGGAAAATGATGGTAGCATTATGCTATTATGGTTCTAAGATGATGGAATAAAGGCTAAGAAGCTAAGTGCAGAACATGGGCTAATAGATGGAGAGCTACAAATAGTGTTTGCTAGATTTTCACTATTTGTTTTTATTGCATTTTTTTATTTCTTTTTTATTTTTTTGTATTTTTTCTTGTCAATACATTGCCTGTTGCCAATTTTTTACCCTATGATGATTTTTATTTTTATTTTTTTAGGACTTTTTCTATTGTTTTTGTTATTTTTTCAGGACTTTTCCTGTTGTTTTTGTTATTTTTTTAGGACTTATTTTTTGCTATTTTTGTTATTTTTTCAGGACTTTTTTTGTTGTTTTTATTATTTTTTCAGGACTTTTTTCTATTGTTTTTGTTATTTTTTCAGGACATTTTTTCTATTGTTTTTGTTATTTTTTCAAGACTTTTTATGGATAATGATAACTACTTCAAACATAATACTTTTTCAGGTGCATGCTATTGATGGGTTCGTCAAACAAGTCCCCTTATGGCATTGATAGCTTGTATGCTCCTGAACCATATACAGCTATGGCCATGTAAGGACCCAGCCAATTTGGTTCAAACTTTCCTTTCTTCTCTCTGTCTTGCTGATTTCGTGGGTTTTCCTTCAAAACAAGATCACCAACTTGAAAGTTATGTGGCTTGACTCTATGATTATAGCTGTGAGACATCATTTGTTGATATTCTTTCAAATGATCAATTACTTGTTGTCTCTTCTCATCAAGGAGTTCTAGCTCTTGCAGTCGGGAAACTCTATAGTCATCATATATTGTGAGACCCTTCAATGATACCCTTAGTGATGGAATCTCAACCTCTTGTGGAAAAATGGCTTTTGCTCCATAGACAAGAGCATATGGTGTTGCTCCTATTGGTGTTCGGATGCTAGTTCTGTAGAACCATAATGTGGGATTGAGTTGAACATGCCAATCTTTCCCTGCATCATTCACAATCTTCTTCAAGATTTTCAGTATTGTTTTGTTCGAGACCTCTGCTTGGCCATTCCCTTGTGGATAATAAGGTGTTGAATATCTGTGTTGGATATGTAATCTCTCACAAATTTCATCAACATCCTGATTCTTGAATGGTCATCCATTATCTGTGATGATGGAGTTGGGAATGCCATACCGATAAATGAGATAGTTGAGTATGAACGATGAGATTTGTTTTCCGGTAACCTTAGTGAGAGGTACTGCCTCAATGCACTTGGTAAAGTACTTTGTCACTGTGATTGTGAATTTGTGTCCATTTGATGATGAAGGATGAATTTTTCTGACTAGATCTAACCCCCATTGAGAGAATGGCCAAGTTGGCGTGAATGGTTGAAGTTCTTGTGCAGGAGTATGAATGAGATTCCCATGAATATGAAATTTAGAGCACTTTTTCGCAAAAGTGAATGATTCCCTCTCCATAGTCAGCTAGTAGTAACCCATTCTAATCAATTTCTTGGATAAGATCAATCCACTTGAATGAGTATCACAAATACCACCATGAACTTCTTGCAAAGCCTTGTCAGATTTGTCAAGTTCAAGACATCGAAGTAAAGTACCATCAAGACCACAGCGATAAAGGATGTCAATGATAAGAGTATAGCAAGAGGATTAGCGGATAAAGTTGTACTTTTGGTTATAGGATAAGTCAGGTGGTAAGATGTCATCTTTTAGGTAGGCATAAATCTTGCCATACCAAGGTGAATCGGATCCTACTAAGTGGCAAATGATTTGGCTTTTAGGTGTGTCATAGGTAGGTGTAAATGATTGTTCCACTAAAAATTCATAGCGAGCCTAATTTTCTGGGAGTTGCAAAAATAATGTGATCGTGGCCATGGTGTCAGCTACCTTGTTATCAAGTCTTTGAATCTATATGAACTTGATATCTATAAAGTATTTCTTGAAATCGTCAACCATTTTCTTATATGGAAAGATTTTTTCATCTTTGGTTTGATAATCATCATTGATCTGATTAATGACTAACTATGGGTCACCATAAACTTGTAATTTTGTGATTCTCCATTCCAATGCTATCTTGAGCCTAGTGATTAAAGCTTCATATTCGGCTATGTTATTGGTGCATGGAAACATTATCCTATATGACCGAGGAATGGTATGTCCTTGAGAGGTGACAAAGAGTATGCCCACCCCTAATCCATGTTGAGTGAAAGAACCATCAAAATATAATGACCATAGCTATTTTGATTCTACAGTGAATACATCAACATTTGGAAATTCAATGTGCATGGGATGCTCTACTTGTAGTGGTGCTTCAGCCAGTTGATCAACGATAACTTGTCCTTTGATTACTTTGCGATCAACATAATGGATGTCAAACTCACTTAAGATCATGACCCATTTTTCTATCCTTCATGTCAATGTAGCTTTGCTTAATAGATACTTGAGTGGATCAGTCTTTGCAACAAGATTGATTGTATGAGTTAACATCTAGTGTTGAAACTTTTGTGAGGCAATGACTACTGCTAAGCCTTCTCAATGAAAGTGTAGTTGATTTCATAACCTATTAGCATTTGAATCTTTCCTATAGAGTCCTCTTGTGCTAATAATGCCCCCAAAGATGTCTCTGTTGTGGCAATATATAAGATTAGAGGTTTTTCTGGATTTGGTGGTACTAGAACTGGTGGGTTCATTAGGTACTACTTGATATGTTGAAAAGCAATTTCACACTTGTCATCCCATCTAAAAGGAACATTCTTATGCAATAGATGTGTGAAAGGTAGACTCTTATCTACCAGTTGTGCAATGAACCTTCGTATAGATTGAAGTCATCCTTGTAATGACCTCAACTGACTGATATTCCTTGGTGGAGGCATCTCCATGATTTCTTGCACCTTGGAAGGATCTACTTCAATTCCTTTTTTTGATACTATGTATCCTAAGATTTTTCCAGATGTGACCCCAAAAATGCATTTCTTGGGGTTGATGTCAACTTTGAACTTTTCCAACCTTGCAAAGATTTTGGATAATATTTCAAGATGTCCTTCTTTGTGTATGACTTTTCCAATATATCATCTACATAGTCTTCCATGAATGTGTGCATCATGTCATGAAAATTTGTAGTCATAGCTCTTTGGTAAGTAGCCCCAGCATTCTTTAGACCAAAAGGCATGACATTCCAATAGTAAGTCCCCCATGGACATGTGAAAGTTGTTTTTTCCTGGCCTTCAAGTGCAATCTTGATTTGTTTGTAACCAGAAAAACCATTCATTAGTGAATACATGGCATGGCCAGCTATCAAATCAACTATAGTATTGATGTTTGGAAGTGGGAAGTCATCCTTAGGGCATGCTTTATTAAGATCTCTGAAATTTATGCACACTCTGACACTTCCATCTGGCTTCGATATAGGAACAATGTTGGAGATCCATTCTACATAATCGATTGATCTTATGAAACCCACATCAAAGAGTTTTTTAAGCTCTTCTTTAACCAGGAGTGCAACATGAGGATGCATCTTTCTGAGTTTTTGTTTCATAGGCTTAACTCCTGGTTTGATGGAAAAGTGATACATTATAAGATTGGGATCAAGACCTGGCATGTTTGCATAAGACCAAGAAAAGTTGACTTGATTTGCTTTTAAAAATTCCATGAACTTAGATACTTCTTTATCTGTCATTGATGCAACTAACTGTAGAATCCTTGGTTTTTCTAAAATGTCAAGATTAAACTCTTTTTAGGCTCAATCAAGATAGTAGATCGCTCATGATAGTGCTTTGGGAGAGTGTCAAGTATCCCATCATATGGTTCCTTAAAAAAAAAATTCACCATCTGATATGGTCTTTGTTTTATCTTTTGTTTGATCTAACACTGCCATATTCTAGTTTTCACCATTAGATCTTTCTTTTTTTCTTTTTCTTTTTGCAGCTAGGAGACTTGACACTCTCCTAATTAAAGACTCTATGCTAAAAATTTCTAGTGGAGCAATCATTTGTGTCCTCTACGAAAAGGAAGTTCACAATAGATTCATCACTTGGAAACATAGGTATATCAATAGGTTTAGACGAGTTCTAGTCAATGAGATCAAGATGGATTAAAGGTAGCGGGTTATTGGGTTGCATGAAATCAGCTATGGTTATGGTCATAATGGAGTTGTCTGTAGGATATGAGGTATGATGTAGATCAATGGTGGTATTGTTCTCACGATAGTCTTGTTCGATGAAATCTGACTCGGTATCACTAGAATCATAGTCACCTTGTAGTTCAGATTCTTGTAGTTGGGACCCTGACCCTTCACCTTCGATTAGAGTTGGGGTATACTTGTGTATCACATCAACCTTTTTGTCCCTCCAGAACTCATCATTGTGGATGGTGTCCCATTCGTATTCACCAGAGTTTGTGTCAGAGTTATGATCCATGAAATTTTGAATTGCTATCAAACATGCTTCTCTTGTATCAGAACCTTCTTGCAATGTGAGGACAGTATCATGTAACCATTTGGATGTTATTTCTTTTGAGTTAGTATCATATCCCAGTCCTTTTTTATCTTTTGTAGCAAGTCCTAGAAGGTGAATAGGCTCAACTACTCCTTTTCTCTTTTTGATAGGACCATTACCATCATAGCCCATCTTTTGCATGATTGAATATCCTTTACCATATTGATCTGTTGGTAGTTTGACATTGAGAACCATTTCATATTCATATTTATAGAGCCAAATTATAACTTCTCTATCCTTAGAATCTTCCATGGGGAATTTTCTTTGATAAATCATCCATTAAACTTCGTATTTGGCTCTGTTGGTGGTTGTGTTGATGTTGATGTCTCAGATATCTGTTGTTGTGTGATAGAAGGTTGTCCATGTGACCGAGGTGATGTAGGTAGATTAGCAAGATAGAGAGAGTACTCCCCTACTCCATTTTCCTTGAACCATAGTTGTTTGTCAAAGCTTTTGGTTAACTGGTTGATTTGTGTATCAACTTTGAGAGAAGTACTAGCAGGAGCTTCTCGATTGTTGGGGACCAACATATCTAGACTAGCTTTGATGTTGGCACAAGTCATTTGTTTGAATTATCTGACTAGTATTGTGATCTCTTGTCTATCATAAAGGAAACTTAAGACATTGATGATATGTGGATAGGGACATCTTGCATTTCATGTGGATCAAGGGCTGACCCAACAAGATGTTGTATGCAAGATCATGGTCTAATACTTGACAGAAAGTATTCTTGATAACAAGTCCCACTATGATCGACAACATGATTAAACCCTTGGACACTCTTTCCTCATCATTGTAGGCCATAATATTAATCTTTCTTCTGGGATCAATGGAGTCCCCGAGGAAAATCCCAAAGCACGAACTAACTTCATGGTACATATGTTCATGAAGCACCTCCATTTTATTAGGGCCGTGTAACACACAAAACTTGTGGACCATGACTTCTAAGTGCTTGATGAATTATGGGGGATGAGTCATGATATCATCTTTTTAGAGAATGAAGCGTGTGGGTGAGGAAAGATTGCCCTGTGGCAGAAATCATTAAACATCCAAATGGTGGATCTGAGTTGTTATTTCAACTTGAGGGCCTTTCTAAATTTCCCTTGTGTGTACTAGGGGGAAATCTTGAGTTCAGATAGAAATCTCAACAGGAGTTTTCCTAAGTTGATTGACTAAGTCATATTGATGTTGAGGCAGGGTCACAGTGGATTTTGAAGAAGCACCCTTTAAGACAACTTTAGCTTGTGCTCTTGTTGTTGCGTTAACTTCTCTATATTCCATCTTTTCCTTAAATTTTATAACATTGACATGCTCATCGTTAGTGTAGATATGGTTGATTATATTATCGTTGATATGATTCACACTTTTTCCAGAAGACTCACTCTTTTGATAGTTGGGAAAAGGGTTGTGAAATGCTTGGTGGTATTCGTTTGATTGTTGGTGTCCTACTTTGATAGTGTCATTTTCTATCAAATCTTGGATTACATTCTTTAAGGCTTGACAATTATTTGTTTGATGGCCCTTGCACCGATGATAATCACAATAGTATGCATCATTCCATGATGGAGGCTTCAGACTGGGTTCAAATTTTTTTTGAGGCGGTAGGGTGATAACGTTCTTTGCCATCAACTCTTTAAGGGCAGATTCTAGAGATTGACCCAATGGAGTAAAAGTTCTTCTGCTAGAGAAGAATGAAGATTGTTGGGGATTTGTGTTCGAGGCATTGCCTAAGGAATTGTTGTTGTTATTGTTTCCATGGTAACCTTGATTGTTGGCATTCCCTTGATTGGGAGTAAAAGTTTGATTCACGTTATTCCTCAGAGGAGGAGGATTGTTTCCTTGATTTGTGACCGAGTTGACATTCTTATAGTTATTGTTGCGAGGAGCACTTGGAGCACTAAGAACAAAAGGCTTAGTCGAGACATGATTTTCATCTACAACACCATCATTCACCGTGTTTTTTTTGCGAGTCCAAAACTTAGATTTGTCATTGTGGTGATTTGACGAGAAAGGATTGTCCTTATCAAGTTTTATTATCCCTCTCTAGGCCAAGGCACTTTCAATGGTGATGGCATTTTCAATCAATTTGAAAGAGGACAATGAAGATTTAGATGATAACTCATCTCTTGATCCAAGTTGTTTATGAAGGTAGTAATCTTTTCCTTTTCAGGAACATGATGTGGATATCTAGCGAACAATCTTCTCCATCTCTAAAGAAATGTAATGAATGGTTCACTAGGTTTCTGCTTAGCCTTGCATAGATCAATCATGGTTATTTGGTGTTGGATGTTGTAGGAATATTGTGATATGAACTCATTAATCAATTCCTCAAATGTCTTAACAAGCGCTGTGATTTTTGATAACCATTCCATATATTGACCTCAAGACTCACGGGAAACAAGCATCAAGTATGTATGGGAAACTCTAAAGTCATATTTTAGAAGTCTCTAATATGATCGATTGGATCCGATTTCCCATTAT
The DNA here is from genome assembly GCA_007258455.2 of Sequoia sempervirens. NCBI lineage: Eukaryota > Viridiplantae > Streptophyta > Pinopsida > Cupressales > Cupressaceae > Sequoia > Sequoia sempervirens. Next base: position 365,862 of record VDFB02348858.1, on the reverse strand, counting down.
AACGATCAAACTTTGGGATTTCACAATGTTTGGGAAATGGGATCATGTTGAGATGTCAGTCAAAAGGATAAGGATAGATGTCATCAAGAGCGTATGTCTTTGTTGTGGCTCCCCCTTGTAGATCTTTAATTTTTCCTTGTCGTGCTTTAATCTATTGAAACAAGGCACTAATATCAGACAAGGGTGTTTCCTCAGGATTATTCTTTATGTTTTTAGTATCAAAATCATGAGGCAACTTAGCTCCTTTGTTAGCTAGATATAAAAAATATTTTTCTTTGTTGCGCTCTAAAATATTTTCTAAAGCTTTGTGAAATTTGGGATCTTGCTTAGCTTCTCTAAGGTGATGTTCTTCATCCCATTCATCATCACTATCTACAGGAGTTTTGCTCATGTCTCTGTTGAAAGGGAAAGGATTTTTCTCTCTTTCACCCATGTTAAAAAGGGGATTATGACTCACACTATAAAGGGGATTACTACTCTCACCTTCCTCTTGAGTTCTTCGAATATGATCTTGTTGAATATCCTCTTTCAACTTATTGTATTGAGATCTTGTAAAAATAGGCATATGATTTTGAAATGTTCTTCTAGATTTAGATCATAGTTTGATAAGTGCGAAAGTGATGATGTCTTGATCCAATAAGATGAAAATTTTATGATATGATCAAAGACGTTCCTAACTCTTGATTGTGGCTTCCAACGATGAAGGATATCATAATCATGTTGAGGAAGTTGAATCAATAATCAAAATTTTTTTTGAAAGGTGCACTTTTAAGATTTGATCCTTATTTTTGAAGAATGATAAGTATATCAAATAGCCTAATTAAACTTACTGAAGGATTTGATTGGGATGTGTTGGATATTCAATAGAAGGTTGTGGTAGATAATTGAAGTTGAGAGGTTGATTGTGATTGTGTCATTGTGATAGAGCTCTTCTCTGAAAATAGGCTCGTGAATGTAAAGGCTCTACAACATACTCGTCAATAAATCCCCTAGCAAAATCTTGGTATCTATGGAGAAACTTACGGTAATGGAGCAAGACGTTTTGATTTTTATACAAAAACTTTCTGCGTTGCAAGGTTTTCTTGTAACCTAAATGTTTCTTAGGTTTCTTGATCCTGTTGGCAATCAATTTCTTGACAAATTTGGTTGATTTCCACTCTCTAAGCATGGGATAAATGTCAAGATGCTATTGGACCAAAGATGTTACAAACTCATATTTTCCAAAAGTAAATTCTGGAAAGTGACAGATGCGCTACTATGTGTCTTATATGTGCTGCAGAAACAGGTATATGCACTAGAGAAATAGTTAAATGCGCTACAACAGACCTCAAATGTGCTACTCTGTGTCCTATATGCGCTAAAATAGTTTTTTGATGTAGTTTTCCAAACAATTTTGAACAATTTCAGTTGAATTTTTTCATGTTCATTTTGGATGATCTTTTTTCTGAATTAATATGATTGAGAAGGCATAGAAAGCGTTAAAATAGTTGTTTTTAAGCACTATACTAAAAATCAAGTGTATGTTCAAAGAGGTGAACACGAGGTTTTGCACATAATAGATAATTCAAACAAACTCACTCTTAGTACTTTCAAGTAGGGCATCTTAATAATCAGCAGCCCACATCTTAGAACAAGCGTCGACTCACACAGTCATGTCACCCCCGACATGGCACCCGTGTTTTTGTCTTTTCTAGGCACGTACTCAGAGTGACGAAAGTGGATACTGGATCCCCTGAGCAAACAATCCTTGGCAGTTATATGGTGAGTATCTTGGGGGTAGATTCTTCCCTCCCCTTGCACTATGATTATTAAGATGTTCGGAAACTAACACGGTTGGCATCTACACTAAGGTTCATAGTAAGGGTTTTTTTTTTTTTTTTAGTTAGGTCTTGAATAATAAACTCCCCTCGAGGGAGACCTCCCAACCCTTAGAACAAATGCTTTGGGGATGGTTATCTTGCACACTACTGGAAAAAGTGGGTTTCCCCATAATTTCTTTAAATTTTATAGTGGGGTGGAATAGCCTGGCTTTGGCTTGAACCCACTTGGGTCGTTCCTCTTGGGTGAGTACTTATTCCCACAGGATCAAGCCCTCTAAAGGATGTAATAAAACATTAAAATTGTAGAAATTGAAAAGGAAAGTCTAGTATTCTGATTACCCAGTTAAGGGGAGAGCATAGACCTATTGCCATAGACAAAGTAAACAATGTTCTTTTTAGAGCCCAAATGACAATGATTTAATCTATGTGAAGATATTACTTCACAACAAGCATGGGATTCATTTTAACCGCAAAATCAATGTGTGGTGACTACCCTAGGATTGCTTCTTTTTAAATTTCATGTCTATCCTAGGATTGGTTCATTTTAAAGTGATGTGTCTACCCTAGGGTTGCTTCATTTTAAGTTAGAAAAGATTCTATCTGTGGAAGGTGTCAGACTCAGAACCCTATTTTAGTTACAACCTGGAAGTGCTAAAATATAATACAAAGTCTTCGACAAACAGCTAGTATTAGCCGAGAAAACCTTAAATGTGCTAAAAAGAAACCTAAATAAACTAAAAAATTACTAAATTTTTTAATAAGAGTGAGTTGAGTGTATGTACCATTTTGTTCCCTAAAAGCATCATTATGTTCCTATATGCACTGAAATAATGGCTCCTAGATGTAGAAGACCTGAAAAGTGCTATGAAGCCACTGGATAAACTAAGAAACCAGTATGCACTAAAGCGAGAATTTTTATTAGGGAAGCTGAATTCCAAAACATGAAATCCTATCAAAAATCCTACAAAGTAGATGTCAAAATGGAATTAAAAGGCCCACGGTGGGCGTAAAATGTGTGATTTTTTAAGTGTAACAATATATAGAAAAAATAAATCAAACACACCAAATAAGACATTATATCAAAATAGAATTCAAATAAAGGAAATGCAAGCTGGAGTTTTGTTCTTGATGTAAGTCCTATCGTCCTCTATCTCCAGTGTTTTTGTTGATTCCAACTTTCTCTCGGATTATGTGCTAGGCTCAACAAATGGTCTTCCTAGAGAATGAGATTTGAAGGATGGTGATTGTATTCTATGCTATGATATGATTAACATGCATGATTGCTAGAATGTAACATTATGAAATGCTATAAATACTAAAGCTGATAATGACAATGCTAGAATGCTAGAATGCAATTAAGCTCTAATGTGTGTGTATCTGTAGGTGTTTGTGTGTGTGTTGTAACCAATGCTTGGATTCGTAGGGGTATTTATAGAGTTTTTGAAAGATTTTGATTGGTTGATGCGTTCAACGGCTATGATAATTCTGGCAGATTGAACGGTCGAAGATGGAGAAGACTGGAGACAAAAATAGAAGAAAACCATAAAGCAAGATTTGTTTCCTTTTTTCGTAGAAGAGATAAGATGAGATGATAAAGATGAATTGTGAAAATCATCTTTTTGTGAGATTTTGGAAAGATTTAAGATAAATAATGAATTATAAATTCAATTATTTATTTATTGGCGATATGAAAGATTTTTCTTAATTAAATAAGATTTGAAGAATAATAAAAGATTTCATAATTAAATAAAATATTTAATTATGATTTGAAAAGATATGAAGAATATTAATTAAATAAAGATATTTAATTAAGTTTTTTAGGAAATGACATGTAAATGAAATTAATTAAATAAAATATTTAATTAATTAGAGAAAGATTTGAATGGGAGGAAATATTTAAATTTAATTTAAATCAGAAGACTTAATTAAATTCAAAAGGTGATAATTAATTAAAATAAATAAAGGGCATTTATTTAATTAAATCAGAAGACTTAATTAAATTCAAAAGGTGATAATTAATTAAAATAAATAAAGGGTATTTATTTAATTAATCAAGTAGACATATGAATGTGAAATAATTAAATAAGGTTGATTTATTTAATTATGGCGGAAGAATAAAGTGAATGAACAATATAAGTAAATTAATTAAATTTAATCATATGTAGAGGACTTTAGAGAAATTAATTAAATAATAAATATTTAATTAAATGCCAGGATTAATTAGACATGACCAATTTTATGCATATACAATGTCTGCACAACAGGGTTAGACCATTCACCAATCTTTCTACATGATATTTCAAAAAACATGTGTTCTAAACCCTCATTCTCTACTCTAAAATAAGATTGTAACCACACTATCATGACAAGACAGTCTAAACAATGGACTCCTTAACCTTTGATTTCATCAAATCTTATTAGGAAAGGATTCAACATATTCCCAGGCACCTTTTGAAAACACTAGATCTCACGAAAAACTCTTACAACTTAGATCTCTCAAAAACTCCATTGTGGACTGTAATTTCAGAATTATTACATATCTCAGACCTAGGGCTTATTGAATTTGATATCTCCAGGCCCAAAACTTCTTAACCAATAATTCAAGTATCTTTATTTATACTTGCATAAGCTTATTCAATCATCAAAAGTCCTTTTTAATCACTTCTCTACCAAACCCTAAGTAAGGTTCCTTTCATAAACTCTGTTTTTACTATCTATACATAATCTGCAGTCATAAAATCTTATCACCCCACACGTTTATCTTAACCATTCTGTGTAATAATTCAAAAATATGAAATAATATGTTTCCAAGATTAATTCCACCAATTATTAGCAAATTTCAACAGTTAAAATGAGAGAAATGCAACTTTTACTATCTCTATTTACCCTAACAAAGGGTTTACATAGTTTTCAGAAAATTATCAACATCTCACTCAAATGAAAACCAATTTACATGAGAAAAAAATAAAATGGGAGGTGATTGAGCCTACTACCATTCACAATCATTTAATCAAGATTCTTAGCCCATACAATGGTTGTACAATGCCTGAAAATTCAGAATTTCTGAAGAAATTACTTAAAATCAGAGATTTCCTTTATTATATCTTCTCATTTCAATCACCCTCGAAGTTACAATGCATACAAAATCCTTTTTAAAGGAAATACAACTGAATTTTAACCTTCTAACTACTTCTAAATGACGTAAAAGCCTAAATGTCCCTTCAACTTCCTAATGCAACTTTTACATAATTGTGCAATTTTGTCAATATTTGTTGACAACTTTACATTTTTCACATTTTCTTGCAAAATATGACACTAATACATGAGAAATGACTTGAAGGACCCTAATATAATGTTAGAACACTAAAATTTAATCAACCTATCAAGTTTTACATGATGAAATCAAGATATTGCAAAGGTGCTCCTGCACCTTAATCAGTGCAAATTGATTAAATAATTGGTGTGATTGAAGAAATCATGTGGAGTCTTCAGTGGGATTGAGGGAATAGATTGATTTGTTAGAAAATAGATTGATCTGTCAGGAAATAGATTGATCTATCAGGAAATAGATGGATCAGTCATTCAATCAGATCGAGCAATCAGGGGATCGTAATTTGCTCAATCATGAAAGTGGGTAAGGATAATTAATTAATCTTTCTGAGTTGAACATGAAAATCATGTTTGACTTTTGCAAACAAAGTTGTACTTGTTTGATTTGATATTTTTGATGATGTTTTGAATAATTTATTCAATTATTCATGTTTAGAGGAAAGTGATTCAATTAAACTATTATGTTTTAATAATTCAGTTGATTTAGGGGAATAGGGTCAATTAGCGACATAATTAAATAATTGATGTTATTTAATTAATCAAGAGGAATAAAGTTAGATTAGGAATTTATTAAATAAATGAAATTTATTTAATCAGTCGAATTTGATGAAAAAGTGAATTAATTAAATAATTCATTATTATTCAATTAATAGAGGAAAGTAGAGTTTTTGATGTAAATGATGATTTGAGGATGAATTAATTAAATAATACTAAATCACTTAATTAATAGACAAATATGAGAAATGATAATATTTAAATAATAATGTATTATTTAATCAGAAGGGTGAGAGTTAGTTAAATAGTGTTGTTTGTTAGTCATGATAATTTTAGGTGTCTGCATTTTTCCCCTCTTTGATACAATGTGATTTTGAGGATTGTGTCAAAGAAAAATCAAGAGTTTCCCTAGTATGCCCCCAAGTTGCCCCACTATGCCCCAAATGGGATAGCATGCACGGTGCCCCTCGGGAAATTTGGTGAAAATTATGGATAATGAACCAAATTTTCTGATAAGCTGATGTGATGTGTTTAAGTGCAAGGACAGATAGAAGAAACGATGACAAGAAGAAAATGTTAATAAGAAGTGAAGAATAGTTGATGTTGTTAGTCATTGATGAATTTTCTTTTTCTTTGCTTGGAGGCTTTGTATCTTTAACAATCCTTATTGATGTAGAAAATAGACACGATTCACCAAGGTATTAATGACCAAGGTGGCTTTGTATCTATTGTGTGGACTTTGACTTGACATACAAACAATACTCTTGCTCATACCAGACATACGGAAACTTTGTTAAAGTATATGGTTGAGCTGTGTTAAAACTTTTTGAACCAGTTACACAGAGAAGCATGGAATACCTAACATGCAACTACTACATTAATTCTCTCAAAAAAAAGTACATACATTATACAAAGCAAGTATTCATTGTGGTAGTATTACAAAAATATCTTACAAACAGCAAATCAAAATGATGCTTGATTTCCTCCATTCCTTCTTCTCTAAATTATTATGGACATCCTCAATATATCCTGGGAATGAGTCAATAAAATAAATCAAAAAAATAAGACTATAAAGAGATAAAACAATGTTTTTGTATCACTTACCATATCTGTTTGGATTGGGACTATTATCTGATGTTCATCATGTCTATCGTAGGAATGGATTCGTTAAGACATATCTCAGGATGTTGTTGGTGAATTGTCAAAAGATAGGTAGTTAATACTTCAGCATTGTTTTAGTCTGTTTGCGATCAAATCTTTGTGATTTTTTGCTTCAAAGTTCTAGCTTTTGGTGTTTCTTTGTTTTTTTGTCTATTTTTGTCAAAGTGTGAAGGTGATGATTTGTTATTATGGATGAACAGTTTATTGCGAATTTGTGATGATGGTGTAGGTCTTTTTCTTTTTCTTTTTTTTTTATGATGTTGCTTTTGTTATTTTTAGGGGACTAACCTAGGGCCTCAAGGGCTCATCAAAGATAAGTCTTGCCTACGTTGTACACACAGAGGCTCGTAGTTCACTTGGTTTGATGTGAACATGATTTTGATCTTTTTTGTTTTATGAATATTTTTGGATTTTGAATATTTGAATGTTTATGGATTTTGTATTTTGTGACTAAGTTGAAAGAAATCATGATAGACACCTAAGGGGGCTTACCTAAGGCCTCAGGGACTGATAAGCCTTGCCTACGTTGTACACACAGAGACTGTGTAGTTTGACTAGTGTTGACTCAAAGCATAAACTTTTTTTGGGGATTCAAACAAAATTGATAAGTTGGATTGATATTTTGCTTTTGTTTCTAGAGGATATGTTGTGGGAAATCTACTTGAACTAGCCATGAGGTTCAAGCAAATGTTGATATCTTAGAATTTTAAATGAAGGAATAATCCAAAGTTGTTTTTGGTTTTGTTGTTTTCTAGATATTTTTTATTTTGTTGTTTTGACCATGATGGGATGCTCAAGGATCTAATCCATGACCTATTTTTGAGAATTTTCCCTCAGTTTGAGACAAGACTACCTTTTCTCTAGAAAGATGAATGTTGATGGTGCAACAAGGTTCAATACTCAATCAATTACCAATCCATGGTTGGACACATGTTTTATTATCGGATGAATGGATGGATGCTTTGGATAGTACTGATAGATAATGATGCAAGTCTTATTCAAACATAGCACCTATTTTCCAAGTTTTCACTACGGTACCTATTCTAGGAGTGCCACAAAGTGGTTTTCACTTAAAGAACATTTTATTTGTCTTTAATATTTTTCTTGATTTTTGATTTTTTTGTTTTTTTATCTTTTTGATTTTTTTGGATTCTTACCCTTTTGCTTGGGGTATTCTGACGTGCTTCAAGTATAGAAATTCTTGAGGTGGTTGCTATTTAGCAGTTCAACAAAAGGTTCTCCTTCAAGAGTAGCCAATCGATAAGCTACAGATCCATAGCTTGATGTGATGATGAATGGGCCTAACTAATTGGGTTCAAACTTACCTTTGCCATCTTGATTCAATTATACTTTCTAATTCTCTTTGAGTACCAAGTCACCAACCTAAAAAAATTTGTCCTTGATCCTTTTGTCATAGCTTTGTTTGAGCCAATTTTGATAAACCTAAAGATGGTTTAACGCGCTCGCGCTCAAATGTCTTTCATCTAGGATTTCCAACTCATTTAATCTAGATACCTGATACTCTTTGTTGTTGACCACACCTTTTAGTGAGGTTCGCAATGAGTGGATTTCGACTTTGATAGGTAAGATAGCTTATGATTCGTAGACCAAGGAGAAAGGTGTGGAACCTGTAGATGTTTAGATGTTGGTTCAATAAGCCTATAGAGCTAGGTTCAATTGCAAATTCTAATCACGATCGACTACATTGACAGTCTTTTTTAGTATTTTCAAGATGGTTTTGTTAGATGCTTCAGCCTGACTGTTTCCTTAGGGATAGTAAGGCATGGAGAATCTATGCTAGATAGAGAACTTGGAACAAATCTCTCGGATGTATTGATTCTTGAATGGGGTTCCATTGTATATTATAATTTTTTGGGGAATTCTATACCTACAAATTAGATAATTTAGAATGAATTTTGATATTTGTTTTCCAGTGATGTAGGTCAATGGAATTGCTTTTATCCATTTAGTGATGTATTCAATCACTATAATAATAAACTTGTGCCAATTAGAGGAAGTGGGAGACATCTTTCCTATCAAGTCTAATCCCCATTCCAAAAAATTCCATGGTGTTGTGATGATTCTTAACTCCTTTGTTGGTGCATGAACAAGGTCACTATGCTGCTGGTATTGATGGAATTTTCTAGAATACTAAATACACTCTTATTCCATGGAGGGCCAATAGTACCCCATTCTAGGCAGTTTTTTGACTAGGTTAGTTCCACTAGAGTGGGACCTACATACACCTTATACCTCTTGTAAGAAAGCTTGTGCTTCTTCTGTGTTAATGTGGACACAAAAAAAGTATCCTTTTTTTCTTGCTTGATTTGGAATAATTGATGACAAATTGGACTTAATGAGGCCTTGATTTAGTGTTGTGAGGTGTTTTACACATCCACACTAAGTCTTGGACCCTTGCAAACTGAATAAAATGCATCTAACAATGTCTTGTAAAGGTATTGTAAAGTGTTGTAAAAGACTTTCACACTTCTCTAGACTTAATAAACCCATTTTTCCTTAATCCAACATTATAAAATTTATTTAATTGCATTATCACATTAATCTAGAAGGCTTGTAAATTAAACCTAACTCTAATCTAGTGTTGTAATGTGTCTTACACATTCACATTGGATGTTGTGCCTTTCTAGGCTACGTGGACGTCATTCTAATGTTGTAAAGTGTATTTAATCACACTTTCACATTGAACTTTGTGTCCCTATCCCTAATTACTCTTTACATCATCATTAATAGGCCCCTATAGCCCCATATTGTGCATTCCAAGGCTGAATTTGATCAAGGACCTAATAAAATCATCATATAAATCTGTTTTCTTCACTCCCCGACCATCCAGCTAGAAAAATAACCCTTGTGGGACCAATTTTCCCATCTGGGCGAATTAATCTCATCCAAGTGGGACTAACTAGCCCAGCCTGGTGACTTAGTCCAATTTGGGCTATTTTTGAGGTTAGGGTGGGAAAAATTGGATTTGAAGTTTATTTTTCCTTCATGTTGGTCTTAGGGATCAAATTAACAAGAAAATTAGGTGGATTTCCTATAAATACAAGTCTTTAAACCCTAAAACATAACTTAAACATTTCATTCATCATTTATCTTCCATCTGAAGTCAAGCAAGTTAGGGTTTTAACATTCTAAGTCATCAAGATAGCTTTCAAGGACATTCAAGGGAAGATTCTTCATCTTTTGCTACAGAAAATCAAGATCAATTATCATGGAAAGGTATTAACTCCATTATTTCATGTTTCATTACATTATTTCTTCATTTTGGTTTAATTACCTAAAAAGGGGTTTGACCAAGGCAAACCCCCATGCCTTAACATTCAACATTTCTCTCTCTCCTTGTGTGTTTGCAAATTTAGGTATCTTGAAGACTTGGAGATCATTAAAGATTAAGTTGAAATTTTTTTGAATACATCTCCTTGTTGACTAAGCCAAAATATCAACAAAAGGTCAATCACAATGCCGATAATCAGAGTTTCAGAAACCAAAGTGCAAACTAAGGGCTTCCATTTCCACTTTTGGATTTTTAGAAATTTAGAAGTGGAATAAGTCAACAAAAATGGTGACTTAGTCCCACTGACCCTGTATTTCAGAGGTTTATGTAGATTTGGATACCCATTTGGCTTAAATGGGCTCCGGAGCAATTTTTCCAAATCTGGGACTAAGTCGCCCAGATTGGCACAAGTGTCCCAGTTGGCTTCTACATCAGGTTTTTTAGGATTCCAAACCTTCATTCCATCCCTTTTTAGCTTCCAAGTGCACACCTTCAATTTCATCAATTTCTATTACAATTTGCCTTCATTCATAGGTCATTTTGCATACATCACTATGTTTTCAAACAACTTGCATTTCTTAGGTTTTGCATTAATAAGTCATTTCTTTTATTAGTTTATTGTATTTATACATTTCATCTAATCATATTACATCCATCCTTTCATTCATTTTGAGTGTATATATTGCCCATTTTGGCCCATCTTTCTCCTTTTAGGTGAAAAACCCTAGAAGTGCAAGAAAGCCTTCGGGTGACAAAATCTTTGTCCACATTTTGGTGAACCCTGTTGGATGTTGTGGTTGTGTTGCTGATATTTGGTTGTTATTGATGTCAACACTATTAGCATTTTTGTATTGAAGGTTGCATATGTTGAGGATATTGAGAAAATTGTTAAAGGAAGAGTTCCAGGTTGCCAATGGAATAGTGAAGGTCATGAAAGTGTCTTGTTCTATACATTAAAGATTAATTGTTTTGGACTAAATGGTTTATTGCTAAGAGTATCTAGTTCATCTACTATATTTTTTAGAGGTCTGCATGAAGATTTGATCATGCTATGAATAGTTGTGTTCTAACAGTATTTATGTGGGTTTTGTCAGTGTTCCTGATTGAAGTTTATGTGTTTCTAATCATTTCTATTGTTGCGGATATTTCTCTGTTAGTTCTTGTTGTTTTTGGATGCTTCTAGATCATTCTCTATTCTTGTTGTACATCCACATTGATTGGTGTGCTCATGGTCGAAGATTTTTCTTAGTATGTTTGGGTTTTCATGTTCTTGGCCGACATGATGGTTGTGGCGTGTTGCGGATCCTTGAAGATTTAATTTTGAATTTTTGGTGTGCTCAAGGATTTTTTTTGGGTCGCATCATGATATTAGCTGATGGTGTTTGATCCACATTGAATTTTTTTTGTAAATTTGAGTCGACATTGAGAATATGTTTTATATTATGGTCGGCAAGGTTGTTGATGTAATTCCATGTTGCGGATATATAAGAGTGATTGTTTGAATGAAGTTAGTGTGTGCATAAGATTGAATGTATGCCAGAGAAAATGCAGATATTTGAATAATTTCCTAATCATTCAATTGTAGAGCAGAGTGAGAAGAAGTTTGAGCGAAGTGTGAAGAAGGTTTTATGTGTTTAACTAGAACTATAAGCAAGCTTGTGAAGAAGTTATTTTCTCGGTTCATACCCTATGGATCTAATTCGTATTGTTATGTATTGTTGGGAAATGAGCCCTCTTGTATTTGAACAGTGAGCTCTAGGCAGAATGCATGAATGCAGGTGCATTCCCATTATTTTTCTTATACTTTTATAGGGTATAATATTGTGGACTAACATCCACCATGGTTTTTCCCCTAACAGGGTTTCCACGTAAAAATATCAGTGTTCTTTGTGCTTCTAATGTGTTGTTTGTTCATGGTTTATTGTTCATTCATCAGATATGGGATTAAGTTAAGTAAAGTTTGAAAAAAATTAAATATTCTATGACAACTTATTCACCCCCCCTCTCAGTTTTCTATCCTTGTTTTTCCAACAATTGGTATTAGAGTAGGTTCCTCTAAAGAATTTTAAAAGCTTCAGGTGATCCGAGATGGCATCGTACAAGAAGGATAGTCCTAGATTCTATGGAACAAACTACTCATTGTGGAAAACTAGGATGGAGTGTCATTTGAGGTGTATTGGTGAACCCATCTGGAATATTACAAAGAACAAATATGTTATTCCTCATAATTGTCCTTCCACTGCTGATGAGATTAAAGAGGCCAAGAATAATGTTAGGGCTATGGAAGCTTTGTTGAGTGCTCTAATAGATTTGGAAATGACAAATGTGATAGGTTTGAAGATATCTCATGAGATGTGGACAAAGCTGGAAACTTTGTATGAAGGATATGTACATGTGAAGATGGCTAAGCTACAGAGTTTGAAAGGAAAGTATGAAAATTTGAAGATGGGTGAAGATGAAAATATTTCTTCTTTTATGCAAAGAGTAAATGAAATAGTGATGGGTATTAGATGTGTCGGTGGTACCCTGGAAGAGGAAGAAATTGTGGCTAAAGTTCTCAAATCATTTCCTCCCTCCTACAAAGCAAAGGCTTAAGCTATTGAAGAAACCAGATCATTGACAAATGTGACAAGGGATACACTGATTGGTAAACTTGTTTCCTTTGAGTTGAGTGAATTTGGTGAATCTGTTCCCAAGACTGAAACTGCATTTAAGGCTACTATATCCAGAAGAAACAAGAAAAGATATGATTTGGGAGAGAGTTCTAGAAAGACATTCAAGTATGAGGAAGAAATGAAACAACTTGAAGATGAAGAAAGAGAGGTAGAAGAGTTGGAAGCACTGATTGTGAAGAAAGAAGGTAGAGGACAAGATAAGTATAAAGGAAAACTGCCTATCAAATATTTTTCTTGTAGTAAAATAGGTCATTTTGCATCAAGGTTTCCTAAAGGACTTCCTAGATCTAAGCCTTACAAATCTAGATTCCAAAAGAAATGTTACTATGTTGAAGAAGGTGTGACTGACGAACAATCTAGTCAAGAAAATGGAAATGAAGATGATTGGGTTTTCATTGCTATCAAGGAAAATAGTCCAGTGGCTACTGAATCTACTAATGTTTAGAAAGTTCTTGTAGCTCAAATTGAAGAAAAGGATGAGTGGTTCATTGACAGTGGATGCTCACACCATATGACTGGTGACAAAAGAAAATTTTTAAATCTAGAGAAGTATGATAGTGGGATTGTAAGATTTGGAGATAACAATGTTTGTGTGATTCATGGAAAAGGATCTATTTTTCTTGGTAGTAAGCATAACATTGATGATGTTCTTTATGTTGAAGGCTTGAAGCACAACTTGTTGAGTGTTGGACAGATGGTGGACAAGGGTTGTGATCTTCAGTACAAAGATGGAAGATGCAGGATATATGGAAGTTATGGAAATATAATTGCTTCAAGTAAACAGACAAAAGGTAATGTTTTTCACCTGAATGCTGCCAATGAAAGTTGTTTAATTACGCAAGTAGATGAAAGCTAGTTATGGCATAGAATTTTGTGTCATGTGAATTTTGATAATATTTTCAAAGTAAGTTCCACTCAAGCAGTAAGAGATCTACCTAAGCTAGTGAAGCCTGCTAACTCAATTTGCAAGAAATGTCAAATGGGGAAACAAACTAGAGTCTCTTTTCAGAGCAAACAACATCATTCAAATGGATTACCGAAGCTGGTGCATACTGATCTATGTGGTCCTTCCAAAGTCAAAAGTTTCCATGGTGAAAGGTACTTTATGTTGCTTATTGATTATTATTCTAGAATGATATGGGTTTCTTTCTTAAGAGAAAAATGTGAAGAATTAGAGAAGTTCAAAAGTTTCAAGGCTAGAGTAGAAAATGAAAAAGGTCTAAAAATCAAATGCTTAAGGTCAAACAAAGGTGGTGAGTTCACCTCCAGGGAGTTTAATTCTTTATGTGCAGTGCATGGAATCATAAGACAGTTATCTACTCCCTGAACCCCTCAACAGAATGGAGTTGTAGAGAGGAAGAATAGAAAAATTCTAGATGTTGCTAGAACAATGATGATTGAACGAAATGTGCCTCACATCTATTGAAGTGAAGCTATAAGCACTACTATGTACACTTTGAACTAGGTAAATGTAAATGGTAATTCTGGTAAGACTCCTTTTGAACTATGGTTTGGTTATAAACCTACTATTAAATACTTCAAGATCTTTGGAAGCAAGTGTTACATCAAGAGAGATGATGATATAGGCAAGTTTGATGCAAGAATCGATGAAGGAATATTTCTAGGTTACTCTACTAGAAGCAAGGCCTACCGTTGCTATAATAGAAGACTGAGAAAAATGGTTGAGAGTGCAAATGTCAGAGTTGATGAGGATTTTGCTAGATCATCCATATATTGTGGATATGATTCAGATGAACAGGAAGACAACACAAACAAAGGGAAGAATGCTCAGACACAAAGTCAACTTTAAATTGTACTATATGTTCTGATAAAACAACTTCAATTTGTTCCAGTAAATCAAGATAGTCAGGAAGCAGAGACAAGTGCAAGTGCAGAAGAAAGAACAAAAGAATAAGAAGTTTGAGAGAATCCTAAAACTCTAAGGTATGTAAAGCTAAATCACTCTGAAAATCAAATTATAGGAGACAAGAACAAAGGTGTGCAAACTAGAAGAAATATTACATAAGATTATTGCTTGATTTCCAAGATTGAGCTTAAAGATGTCAATGAAGCTTGCAATGATGAACACTAGATGGAAGCTATGAAGGAAGAACTAATGCAGATTGAAAAGAATGATACAGGGATACTTGTTCCCAAACCTAAAGATAAAAATGTGATTGGTACTAAATGGGTCTTTCAGAATAAGCTAAATGAACAAGGTGAAGTGGTCCGGAATAAAGAAAGACTGGTATGTAAAGGGTATTCACAAATGGAAGGTATTGATTTTGAAGAAACCTTTTCCCCTGTTGCTAGAATTGAAGCTGTAAGGTTATTTCTTGCTTATGCTGCATATAAAAATTATAAAGCCTATCAAATGGATGTGAAGCCAGCTTTTCAGAATGGTGAGCTAGAAGAAGTATACATTGAACAGCTAGATGGATTTCAACTAACTGATAAGGAAAACATGGTTTGTCGATTGAAGAAAGCCCTATATGGACTCAAGCAAGCCCCCAAAGCCTGGTATGCTAGACTGGACAAATATTTACTAAAGCTTGGATTCAATAAATGTACTACTAATAGCAACTTGTATTTCAAATTGGATCATGACAAAGAGTTAATTATTGAGGTCTTTGTTAATGACATTATTTTTGGAGGAGATGAAAATCTATGTATGAGGTTTGCTGATGAAATGAAGAGAAAATTTGAGATGAGCATGATTGAAGAGATGAAGTTCTTTCTAGGATTGCAAGTTACTCAGTTAGACAAGGGGATCTTCATATCTCATTCCAAATATGTGAGAGAGTTGTTGAAGAAGTTTGGCATGGATGACTCAAAACCTATTGGTACTCCCATGGTAACTAGATGTAAGTTGACACATAATTATGATTATCCTAAGGAAAATCAAACAAGATATAGGTCAATGATTAGTGGATTGCTCTATTTAACTCAGACTAGACCAGACATTATGAATGTTGTATGTATGGTTGCTAAATTTTAGGCTAATACAAAAGAGTCTCATGTGACTACTGTAACGAGAATCTTTAGGTATCTGAAAGGAACAGCTAATTTTGGGCTTTGGTATCCTAAGGATGATGATCTTACTTTGAATGCATATACTGATGTGGATTGGGAAGGAGATGTAGATGACAAGAAGAGTACTAGTGGCGGTGCCTTCTTCCTAGGAAAGAAGATGGTGTCTTGGTTGAGAAAAAATCAGAATTCCATTTCTCTATCTACTACTAAGGAAAAGTATATTGTTGCTGCAAATAACTATACTCAAGTGATGTGGATGAAATAGATATTGAAAGATATCAGAGTATTATATGATGAACCTATTTCCATATATTGTGAGAACTAAAGTGCAATTAACATATCAAAGAATCTAGTGCTACACTCTAAAAACAAGCATATATCAATCAAGTTTCACTTATTGAGGGAAAAAGTGAGTGAGAAAGAAGTCAGACTAGAGTATGTGCCTACCAAAGAACAGGTTGCAAAAATTTTCACTAAGTTGTTGCCAAAGGATACTTTTGAATATCTCAGAGGGATGCTAGGGGTGATTACCCCTCTTGATATGAACTAAAGATTCATTTACTTGCATCAATCTATGTGCTTCATAGATATTTCCTTATCCGAATGTATCTTTTTGTGGCTACTACTTAGGGGGAGTAATCAGATGTGCAGATATCTGGTCTAGAGCTTGTATGTTGGAAGATAATGCTTATCTTTTCTATTGATTTCAAAGGGGGAGAAGAGTCATGTGAAAAAATGTTGCTTATCTAGAGTGAAGAGTCTTGTGGGAAGAAGTTCATGCTAAAGAGGTTAAGGAAGAAGAGTCAAAATCTAAGGGGGAGTAAGTGTTGATTGAGAGTTGGGTTGATGGTGTTTTTCACATCATGTGTTTCCATCAATTCCAAATGGGGAGATTGTTGGATGTTGTGGTTGTGTTGCTGATATGTGGTTATCATTGATTTCAACACTATTAGCATTATTATATTGAAGGTTGTATATGTCAAGGATATTGAGAAAATTGTTAAATGAAGAGTTTCAGGTTGCTAGTGGAACAGTGAAGGTCATGAAAGTGTCTTGTTCTATATGTTGAAGATCAGTTGTTGTGGACTAAATTTTTTATTGCTGAGAGTATCTAGTTCATCTATTGGAAGTTTCAGAGGTTCGCGTGAATATTTGATCATGCTACAAATAGTTGTGTTCTGATAGTATTTATATGGGTTATGTCAGTGTTACTAATTGAATTTTATGTATTTCTGATAATTTTTGTTGTTGCGGATATTTCTTTGTTAGTTCTTGTTGTTTGTGGATGCTTCTAGATCATTCTCTATTCTTTTTGTACATATGTGTTGATCGGTGTGCTCATGGTCAAATATTTTTTTTGGTATGTTTAGGTTTTCATGTTCTTGGCCGACATCATGGTTGTGGCGTGTTGTGGATCCTTGAAGATTTAATTTTGAATATTTGGTGTGCTTGAGGATATTGTTTTGGGTTGCATCATGATATTAGTAGACGGTGTTTGATCCACATTGAAATTTTGTTTGTAAATTTGGGCCGACATTGAAAATATGTTTTATATTATGGCCAACAAGGTTTTTGATGTAATTCCATGTTATGGATATATAAGAGTGATTGTTTGAGTGAAGTTAGTGTGTTCATAAGAGTGAATGTATGCCAGAGAAAGTGCAGATGTGTGAATAGTGTCCTAATCATTCAATTGCAAAGCAGAGTGAGAAGAAGTTTGAGTGAAGTGTGAAGAAGGTTTTATGTGCTTAACTGGAACTGTAATCAAGCTTGTGAAGAATCTATTTTCTCAATTCATACCCTACGGATCTAATCTGTATTGTTGTGTATTGTTGGGCAGTAATCCCTCTTGTATTTTAGCAGTGAGCTCTAGGTAGTGTGCCTGAATGCATGTGCATTCCCATTATTTTTCTTATACTTTTATCAGGGTATAATATTATGGACTAACATCCACCATGGTTTTTCCCCTAACAGGGTTTCCACGTAAAAATATTGGTGTTCTTTGTGCTTCTGATGTGTTGTTTGTTCATGGTTTATTGTTCATTCATTAGATCTAAGATTAAGTTAAGTAAAGTTTAAATATTTTTTGACAACTGATTCATCCCCCCTCTAAGTTGTTTGTCCTTGTTTTGCCAAAAAACCTAACTTTTGAACATAATCATTCTGATTTGGAATCTATCATCATCATAGATCTAGCTCAAATTAAATTTTCATTAGGGTTTGCATTAGTTAATTAACATCTAGTGAAAGTGCATATAGGTTGCATTTTTGTGTCTCAAATCATTAAAAATTTCTAAAATTTTGCATTTGCATCTTAGGTCTGCATCATACAACACAGAACACATCAATATCAATCAAAAAAATCTGAAAATTCTAAAAAAAAATGCCCAATGGGACTAATTCCCCACCTTGGATGACTTAGTCCATTTTCACCCCTTGAACTATCATTTACAGAACTGAAAACCCTATTTTTAAGCTTGTGTTTACTGCCATTACCTATCTATATCAGTTGCTTGAGTTTCTATAACATACATTCCATTAGATCTAGCTTAAATTAGCTCATTTTATACATTGTTCAAATTCAATTTGCATCTACAACATTTCATCTTTCAGATTGTTGCATAATGTAATCCACAAATTACTTTGTTTTACATTTAAATCATTGCATTGCATTTACTTTTTCATAGCATGTTTTCTTTCAAAATATGTGGATTTGATTTGGATAAAAATGGATTGCATAAATACAACATCCCCTCCTATGAATTCAATTTTGATTACAACAATGAGGTCATTAAGAAACATGTTCAAAACATTGACACAATCCTTAATATTACATTGCCCATTGGTGAGAATGGCAGTGTAGACAATCATAACAATCATACTTGTTCTTCTCTTGATACTTCTCCTATTAGTGACAAAGGTATCTTGGTGAAAGATGACACAAGAATTGAGGGTCTTGATTGTCCCTCTCCTCATTCCCCTTTGGAAGATATTAGACAACAAGAACAAGAGATCATAGAAACATTTCTAAACATCACCTTACCTAGTCTCCATAACCATGACACTCAACATTGTCCTCCTAATATCCCTCCTTGATGCCACGAGGATAGGTTGGTGTTAGAAGATGTGCCTATTAAGAGTCATGAGAATCTTGACCCTCCCGTCCCTAATACTCCTACCGTTTGGGATAATCTATTTGAAAATCATAATGGTCCTTCTCTTGATGCCTCCCCCACTTGTGATCAAGCTACTTTACAAACTTCAACCTTGGATGAACATATTATAAGCTCTCCTACTAGGGTAGCTAATATGGCACAAGAGAATAAGACCTTAGAGACAAGGAACAATCAAATAGAGTCTTATCCTAATTTCCCCACTATCGATAAACAAGAACATTCACCCATTGATCATTCCCCTACTTGTGATGCAGTCATTTTAGAAGAACCAATCCATGAATTTCAAAAAAAAATGATTCATAGTTCTCCTAAAAACTCTCCTTCTAGGGAGAATATCATGGTGCTAGCAAATGGAAACAATACTAATGTGTCTTCCTTAGATAAATAGGTGATTCTCAATTACCCTTTATTAGAGATACATCAAACCAATACCGTCGAGGTTATGAATGTGCAAGTGTCCATTAGATCCCTCTCGATCAATGGACCTCATACATACCCCATGGGACATCCTAAGAACCCTCTAATTCTCTATCCACCTTCACACAAATAACAAACTCAAAACCAACCTGAACTCATCCTTTATCCACCTTCAAACAAACCTTCAACTCAAAATAAGCCTAAACTTGTACTTTACCCATCTACAAACAATGTTTCATAGAAACTGAGTCATAATACCATTTCTCATACATATAACACTAGAAATAATCCGCAACTAAGTCACCCAACCCCAACCTCCTTACCTTTTCCTAATTCTATACTGCCTACTGCTCCTCGATTAAGGGAGTATGATCTTGTGGAGCAACTTAAGGGAACTCCTGCCAAGATATCCCTTTGGGACCTTCTTCACAATTCACCAAACTATTACACTATGCTTCAAACGGCCTTACAAAAAAATTCATATCCCTTCTAATGTGCAACTGAATGACATAGCAGCCCTAATTCAAGGATTGAATGTTGACATTGTTTTCCACCAAAGTGAACTCCCCCCTTTGGACGTGCAAAAACAAAATGAAGCTTTCATAATCATATCTTAATACAAAAGAAAAGGGATAAAGTGAACCCTTGTTGACAATGGCTCAGGGGTTAATGTGTGTAGTGTGACCCTTTTGGATAGGCTTGGCATTGATAAATCAAACATTCAACCTACCTCTTTATCTATCAGTGGAATTGACAATGTAGGAAAACAACCGCTTGGTGTGATCACTTTTCCTCTTATAGTTTCAAAGGTTACATTGGATGCACCAATCCATGTTATGCCTAACGATCTTTCATATAATCTCATTTTAGGTCGACCATAGATTCATGCAATGAATGGTGTGCCTTCCACTCTTCATCATAAAATGAAATACATCTACAGCAACAAGGTACACATAGTTGAAGCTAACCCTAATCCAAATAGTTGTTTGAACATTGAGAAAAAAAAAATCATTCAAACACAGTGTCACCAACTTCACAAGTGCAACCTATCTAACAAAATGACAAACAATAACATATTGAACAAGTCACGAACCTATTAGAAGATGACTGGGGTTCCTTATACTTCACACCAACACTCATGGGAGAATACAAGATCACAACAAAAGACTCTAACAAGGACAATGAAAAATCAATCATGTCAACACAAAACATGGACAACCCTTCGAAAACATCCACCTCAACCACTTTAGACAAAGAAGAAAATTACACAACCTTTTACGAACTCAACAATGAACAACCACCTGATCCAAAAGAAATGAAAAAGCTTTATGGCCAAGGATATGAGCTTATGAAACAACTGGGATATAGTGGAAAAGGATGTGGTGCTAATGAACAAGGTATCTACAACCCTATAGATCCTATCACACAACAAACAACTCACGGTCTTGGTTATTGTCCTTCGGTAGAAGTAATCAAACCTTCAAACAATATCAACACCATCACAACCAATTCATCAAAGCCCACCTTAACCATAATGCATCTTGAACTAATTGACACTAATAGTATTTATCACTCTCCTTTGCAAGAAATCAAATAAACAAATACACCTTCACTTAATGTCAATGTCATCTCACAAAACACTAATGATTTGAATTTGTTAGATTTTACACCTTCCTATAAAGGAGAGAACAAAATATCATAATCTAAAGAGTCTTGTGTAAGTATGAAAACTAATACTAAGAAAAAGGTATCTTTGTCGCAAACTATAGGACCACCTTCTATCATTGATCAAGAGGGTATCTTGTTGAGACTCCTCCAAGATCACTTGATAACCCTTCCTCCAATAACTTGAAAGAAACTCTATTACAAGACTTCATTTTGTGCCTATCATAGATTTCATGGTCATTCTACTAATGAATGTAACACTTTGAGTAGTAAAATCCAACATCTTAAGGATTTTGGTGTTCTTCTTTATGTGGGGGGCACCTCATTCCTCTAATCGATACTGATTTTCACTCTTGCGTGCATCTTATCAATCATTTTGGCTCACCCTTGTCCTACACTAAGTGGGGGAAAGGGGTTAGATAGCCTTGTCCTCATATGTCACTTGTTGTTTCCTCTTTTGGATAATTGTTAACATTTCATGAACATATAAGAGAAAGCTTGGGATGTGGATGACATGCCTTAAGTTGGCTCGCATGTGACATACTACCTTTTTCATGACGTAGCATATCAAAAACATATGACTTGGCATAAGGATTTCCGAGTAAGCTCTCATGTTTCCTTCTTCTACTTTAAAATAATTGCTCACAGTAATGGTGTTGGCAACCGCTTTAAAGTGGGGACATACATCAACACTTACATTTCATTGTGTGATTTTCTTTTTCTTGCAATTTCCTCTCTCGAAAACATTAGGTACAATGTTTCCCAGGATGAGACATTGCACTTGTCCTCTCTTGGAAACAAGATGAGACCATTTTCACTTATCCTCTCTTGGATACATTAGGCATGATGTTCCATAAGATGAGACCTTGTACGAACTAAGAAAAATCCTTTTGAACATTCCTTGCACTATTATGCATTGACAATGTCTATGAGTGTCAAGCATATGAAGTTTTTCTTACCTCATAGAGCTCGAAAAGTCATTTTATTTTGTGGAAACTTATCAAAGTTATCAGGAGATATAACTTTGGTATGGTTTGAGTGAGAAGCCCATTCCGAGGCATGAATTTTCCCCATATCCATGTGCATGTGCATGAGCACATATCGGCCATATGTGTCTCACCTTTTAGGACTTCGCACTCGATGAACAACCAAGAGTTTTGTCGCCTCAGAGTGAGTATGTGTTTTTGGACAAATAACTTAGATCTGATCCACAACATGTTGGAAAAATGGTCAAATCTTGATCCACCTTTTTACTTCTCTTCCTTCTAGTTATTTCCATTGCATGATCGTGTATCTTGTTTTACTACATATCATTTACCTTGTGCATGTTCTTTTGTGCTCATGTTGGTTTGACTTAGGATCTTGGACCCTGGGGGCTTGTGCAACCTCCTTTGATCTTTTTCATCCTAGACCATCTGCATCGGTACGATTGGACCCTTCTTGAATGTCTACTTTAGCATGAATTTGAAGCAAGTTCATTCTCTCACTAAAGTGCGGGCTAACTATAGACATGGAAAAAGTATCCCTTTTTGCTTACTTGATTTGGAATAATTGATGACAAATTGGACTTAATGAGGCCTTGATTTAGTGTTGTGAGGTGTTTTACACATCCACACTAAGTCTTGGACCCTTGCAAACTAAATAAAATGCATCTAACAATGTTTTGTAAAGGTGTTGTAAAGTGTTGTAAAAAACTTTCACACTTCTCTAGACTTAATAAACCTATTTTCCCTTAATTCAACATTATAAAATGTATTTAATTGCATTATCAAATTAATCTAGAAGGCTTGTAAATTAAAACTAATTCTAATCTAGTGTTGTAATGTGTCTTACACATTCACATTGGATGTTGTGCCTTTCTAGGCTATGTGGACCTCATTTTAATGTTGTAAAGTGTATTTAATCACACTTTCACATTGAACTTTGTGTCCCTAGCCCTAATTACTCTTTACATCATCATTAATAGGCCCCTATGGACCCATATTGTGCATCCCAAGGATTAATTTGATCAAGGACCTAATAAAATTAACATTTAAACCTATTTTCTTCACTCCCTAACCATCTACCTAGAAAAATAACCCCTGTGGGACCCAGTCGCTCATCTGGGCAAATTAGTCCCATCCAGGTGGGACTAAGTCACCTAGTCTGGAAACTTAGTCCCATTTGGGCTATTTTCAAGGTTTGAGTAGGAAAAATTGGATTTTAAGTTTATTTTTCCTTCATGTCAGCCTTAGGGATCAAATTAACATGAAAATTAGGTGGATTACCTATAAATCCAAGTCTCTAAACCCTAAATCATAACGCAATCATTTCATTCATCATTTATCTTCCATCTCAAGTCAAGCAAGTTAGGTTTTTAACATTCTAAGTCATCAAGATAGCTTTCAAGGACATTCAAGGGAAGATTCTTCATCTTTTGATGATGAAAATCAAGATAAATTATAATGGAAAGGTATTAACTCCCTTATTTCATGCTTCATTACATTATTTCTTCATTTTGGTTTAATTACCTAAAAAGGGGTTCGACCAAGGAAAACCTCCATGCCTTAACATTCAACATTTATCTCTCTCTCCTTGTGTGTTTGCAG
This sequence comes from Sequoia sempervirens, assembly GCA_007258455.2. Lineage (NCBI taxonomy): Eukaryota > Viridiplantae > Streptophyta > Pinopsida > Cupressales > Cupressaceae > Sequoia > Sequoia sempervirens. The sequence continues at coordinate 342,210 of VDFB02348858.1, read as the reverse complement.
ATTTAGGTGTCTTGAAGACTTGGAGATCATTAAAGATTAAGTTGAAAATTTTTTGAAGACATCTCCTTTTTGACTAAGCCAAAATATCAACAAAAATTCAATTATAGTGCCGAAAATCAGAGTTTCAGAACCGGACCCCTGTCAGGAACCAAAGTGCAAACCGAGGGCTTCCATTTCCACTTTTGTATTTTCAAAAATTCAAAAGTGGACTAAGTCACCAACAATGGACTTAGTCCCATTGAACCTATTTTTTGGAGGTTTCTATAGATTTGGATACCCATTTGGCTGAAACGGGCTTCGAAGCAATTTTTCCAAATCTGGGACTAAGTCGCCCAAATTGGCACAAGTGTCCCAGTTGGCTTTTGCATCAGGAAATTTTAGGATTACATCCCTTTTTAGCTTCCAAGTGCACACCTTCGATTTCATTAATTTATGTTACAATTTAGCTTCATTCCTAGGTCATTTTGCATACATCATTGTGTTTTCAAACAACTTGCATATCTTAGGTTTTGCATTAATAAGTCATTTATTTTAGCAATTTATTGTATTTAGACATTGCATCTAAGCATATTTCATCCATCCTTGCATTGATTTTGAAGGTATACATTGCCCATTTTGGCCCATCTTTCTCCTTTTAGGTGAAAAACCCTAGAAGTGCAAGAAATCCTTCAGGTGCCAAAATCTTTGTCCACAGTTAATACATCGAAGTAACATACCATCCAAACTGTGATGATATAGAGTATCTCCTAGGATTGTAAATTGGGAGGTCCTATGGGTAAAGGTATTCTTTTGGGTGGTTGTTAGGTCAAGTGGTATGATACCATGCTAGATGTAATCAAATATGTCTTGGTACCATGGGGAGTTAGGACCAACAACAACACACACTAGTTCCAATTTTGGGATGTCGAATGTTGGTACGAGAAATTGCTCCATAAGGAACTCATACTTGGGAATATTCTATGAAATATCAAGGAGCGACCCTATTGTTTCCATGGCATCGATTGCTTTGTTGTTGATCCAAGAAATTTGTTCAAAGTTTACTATGAAAAACTATTCCTTGAAGCTATCCACCATTCTTTTATATGGCATCAGCTTGTCATCTTTTGTTTGGTACTCATCATTCACTTGCCTAATCACTAGTTGAGAGTCTCTCCTCCATTCAATAGTTGTCTTGAGCATTGTGATTAGAGATTCATACTCTAAGATATTGTTTGTGCATGGGAAAGCAATTATGTATGCCTTGGGTATACTATCTCCCTGTGATGTGAGAAATAGGATACCTGCTCTAGAGCTATGTTGAGTGTGGGACCCATAAAAATACAAGGTCCAATGGCTTGTTTGTTATGTTATCAATATACTCTCATCTAGGAAATTTGTTGTAAGAGGCTTGTGATCTTCCATTGGTACTTTGGCCAGCTGTTATGCTATGATCTTTTCCTCGATGGCTCTCCTGTCTACATACTCTATGTCGAACTCACTTATGATCATTACCCATTTAGTAATTCTTCCTATTATAGCTGCTTTTGCTAGTAGGTACTTTAGTGGATCTACCTTTGAAATAATTTTTACTTGTATGTTTA